>CABHPP010124637.1:22011-46274 GCA_902168425.1 Peromyscus attwateri
GGACTCATCAACTCAAAGCTAGGATTGGGGTCTGGAGGACAGGGCGTGCAGGTGGCAGGAGGGGGAGGAGAGGCCTCGGGGTCTTAGCTCCATGACAGGAGGTGGGTAGGTCATGGGGGTGATACTGTGGTAATCAGGATGGGTAGGGGCTGAGCCAAATGGGGGAAAAAAGGTATAGATGGGTCTTCTAGCTTCCGCTGGACAGCCCCTATCCTGGCTTAGTGGAGAAGGCCTACCTAGAGTTTGAGATGCTGGATTCCAGCCTCCACTTGTAAATTCAGCCCACGAGGAAAATGCCTCCCATTCCATTTCCATTTCTAGACTCCAATTTCATCATAAGTGGTAAGTGGAAAAATAATTTATAAAGTCCTTTCTTGCACCTCAGTCCTCACGTGGTGGGAGGCAGCTTCACTGAGCTTCTCTCTGAGAAACACAAGGTGGGGGGTATGAATTTTAGAGACTCTGGGTTCAGAAATAGGACCCTGCTCACTGTCTCTTAAGCAGCTCTGATAGGGGCTTTCCTCTACTGTCTCATCTTCCCAGGGTTCTGGTCCTCTGCATGGGGAGGGTATGCTGAGTGGGCATTCTGGTTCCTGGGCTTCAGAGCTGAAGGCCACCTTTTATTGGCCAAGGCAAGACTGGCCATGTAGGAGGTGCTTTTGGGACTCCACCCTGCTTGGTCTGGACTCCCCAGGAAGAATGTTTTTTTCCCCTCCCTCACTTTTCAGTGCCTTGTCTGGTTTGACGCTCATATGTAAACTAGGCTAGCCTCAAACTTGTCATGAGAACCCTGTCTCTGTCTCCTGATTGGTGTGCACCACTACAACCAGCCAGGTCACTCCCCCCCCCCCAAAAAAAATACTTTGTGGTGTTGGGGACTGAACTCAGGGCCTTATGCATGCTAGGCAAGCTCTCTCGAGCAGAGCAATATCCCAAGGCCTCCTCAGGAAGAGCTCCATGGCCTTAATCTAAGACCCACAGAAGACAGGTAGGAATCACTCTTTCACTCTGTGGATGTAGATGCTGAAGTCCAGGAATAATATCCTATTCTGCAGCAGAGGATAGGACAGAATCAGTATTTCCCACATCCCAGGTGGCTCTCCAGGTTAGCTCTAGTGAGGATTGAGAGTGGGGCAGTCGGAAAGGGCAGTCACTCTGGCCTTCACCTGTTTTCTGTGGTGATCTACATGTCCCTATAGACAGGTTACTCCCTGGATGATCAGAGATGCAATAGCACTAGGCCGTGGATGAAGAAATATGTCCCTAGGGGGACATCCCAGACTGGAGATCACTGGAAAACACCTCTGACAAACACACTTCATGTTTTACCCTTTTTTTTTTTTTTTTTTTTTTTTAATGTTTTTTGAGACAGGGTTTCTCTGTGTAGCTTTGTGCCTTTCCTGGAGCTCACTTGGTAGCCCAGGCTGGCCTCGAACTCACAGAGATCCGCCTGCCTCTGCCTCCCGAGTGCTGGGATTAAAGGCGTGCGCCACCACCGCCCGGCATGTTTTACCCTTTTACACACCTCTACAGAGTAATATAGTATAGACTGTAGTGTGCTGGTGTGTGTGTGTGTGTGTGTGTGTGTGTGTGTGTGTGTGTGCGCATAACTGACTCTGGGACAGCCAAGGGTACCAAATACTCACACCTTCTGAAAAATATTATATTGTTATTGTATATGTGTGCAAAATGTGTGGGCAGAGAGCAACTTGCAAGAGTCAGTTCTCTACTTCAACCATTTGGGTTCCAAGCATTGAACTTAGGTTGTCAGACTCGGTTTTAAGTACCCTTTATCACTGAGCTATCACACCAACTCCCAAATGCTCACTTGTCTGAATAGTTAACTCTCCACCCTAACGTATTATCTGGGTGTCTACAAAACCAAGCTGTGGAAGCACCTTATTGGTGAGTCCCTCAGAAACATCTCTGAGTCCACTGTGGAAGACTCCACGGTTGACCTCGTCTGAAACCATTGACAAATTCCACAGAGCCAGTAGGGCAGTCAGCTCTATCCAAGGTCCTGAAAATGCCTGCGTTGTAAGGTATCTGCAGATACTGAAGGCTTCCTTCTTCAGCCAAGAGGCCGCTCTAGCCCTGCATCCTTTGAAATCTGGGCATAAAAGAGGGGAAAACTCACCTCAGACTCAACCCCTGTTAATTTTTCTCTTTATTTCTTTCCTTCTTCTTCTTTTTTTTTTTTTGTCCAGAGAATCAGAGACAGCTGAGCAGTGTAGATATGATTGTATTCTTGTCTCTTTCATTGGAGGCAAGATCAATTTGAAAAGAGGTTCTATTGAAGAGTGACCTAAGTTGTAGTAAATGGAAATGGGTTCTAGACTGAATTCTGCCATCCACTGGCTTTGTGTTCATGGGCAGTCTTGGGTGCTTAGTTTTTTCATCTATGAAATGAAAACTGTGCATTAGATAAGACCAACAGTTCTTCTGCCCTGGGATTTTGAGGACTTGAGTCAGGAACCAGGGTGACTGTGAAGCTATTTACTTTACACTGATAGTTTTAGACTTCCCAGGTTCAAAGGGTCCAAACCTCAGATGTTACTTTCTGCAGTCTCTCCATGATTGGCTCAAGCCTGGACTCTAGGGTTGCTGAGGGGTCCCAGGGTAATCAAGCTTCTGGGGGCAGGGCTGGAGGGGAGGAGGAGAACAGGAGAGCATGTCAGATCTGGAAAGCCTCAGAAAGCAATCCTGGATTAGGGGATTAGACACTCCCGCCCCAGGAGAAAATCTGGTCCCCAACCGGCAGGCGGCCTCATTCTCCCCTTCCCCCACCCCATTCCTGGCCAGCCTGGGGCCAGCATACCCTCCCTAGAGGCTGCACCATCTCGGGTGGAAAGGTGGTGTTCCGGGGACCTCACTGCTGCCTGCTCTTCACTGCATTTCATCCATAGATCATTCCACGTCAGAAAGCCCCTGTCTGTGGTGTGAACTCCAGGGACTTGTCTTGGGGTAGGATGCTGAGACTCCAACCAGCCTGAGCACCACGAGAGAGTTCTCTACAACTCCTCTAGTGGCAGCCACTGGTTTAAAAACAGGATGGGCCAGACAAGACCCATTGACCTGAGGCCCCTCGGGGCAGCATAGTGCCTCACTGATAGGGGCCTAGGCTCCATCTTCCTTCAGCTCCAACCTCTAGGACAGAGATCTGGAAACGGGTCTGGTTTTCCTTCCAGGTCTTGCATCACCAGTTTTGTAGACAGGTTCCCTGGGGCCCTTGTATTTCACAGCGCCCGCCCCTGCCGCCTCAGTTCCCCACATCTTCCCTCCAGGGGTCACCTCGGACCCCCAGTCAGGCAGTCGCTGCGGGGCCGCCTCCCCGCGGCCGCGACCTAGTTCCCTGCCGTTATTTTTAGGGCGCGGGATGGCACCTGCCCACGTGCCGGGCCCCGCCTGCGCCGGAGAGTGTGGGGGGGGGTTGCTTCTGCTCTAGGAAGCTAGGGCCGCGTCCCCCGCAGCACCCCCTCCATCCTACCCGTGCAAGCCCCCAGTTTTCCTGCGAGGGGGCCACTGGAGCTCTCTGTCCTCCCCTCATCCCCTCTCCTTCCTCCCTCCGACTCCCCCCCCAAAAACCCGCCAGTGGCTCACGCCTCCTGCATACGGGATGAGGTGAGCAGCGCCGCTGCTGAGAGGGGGCGCGCGCGGGTGTGAGCGTGTGTCCGTGTGCGAGTGTGTGTGCGCCGGGCGGGCGGGCACTGCAGCTTCTTCCTCCGTGGAGCGGAGAGCGAGCGAGAGAGCTCGAGCAAGCGATCGGCAAAGGCGGGCAGAGGGGCGCGGGTGAAGCGGCGCAGCCATCCCGGGGCCGGCGCCTCACAGCCACCATGCTCAACAACCTGACGGACTGCGAGGACGGCGATGGGGGAGCCAACCCGGGTAAGCAGTGGTCCGGGGGCGGCGGGGGAGGGGGCGGCGAGGAGGAGGGCAGCTTCGGGGTGAGAGGCGGAACGGGGGCCGCCTCCTATAGAGAAGAGCCAGGGACTGACCCAGGCTGCGGATGCAGGAGGCCGCTGGGAGGCTTGCTCCATTGGAATGCGCTAGGCGCTGTCCGAGGTTCTGGAATGCGCCGCGCTCCGAGGCAGATTGGGGACCCCGGCTTGGGATGATCGGCGGCCTGGGGCCAGACTTGGATTAGTTAAACATGAGGGACGTTGGAAGGGGATGGAATAGCTGGAATAGGGCTGACGTGCCGTTCGACGGGCAGGAGGGAGGCTCCTTTCCCCGAGAGGGGACCCGGGCGTCCTGGCGCAGAGCAGGGACCAGTGGCTTCTGGGGGCGCAGTCTGCTGCAGTCCCTCGCTCTGAGCTTCCAGCTGGAAGGTGGGGGGAGTGATGGCTCTGATGTTTGGAGGCATATGATAGCTCCCGTCTGGGCTGCGGTGACCCCTTAAGGGGTACTTGGTGCAAACAGGACCCCCTCCCCCAAGGATCCCTGAAGTCCTTATCTCAACCTGAAGCTGCCTCCTCTGTGGATTTTCAGGTCTACTTTGCTAAATTTCCTCTCCCTCTCAGTTCTCAATGGGTTCCTATTCAGGACAGGAAGCAAGATCCCTTCTTCACCCTTTTCCCCTTCTCTTGGTACCCTGGGGCAGCAGTATGGTTTTTAGGGCGGGGCGGGGGGAAGTCTTTATAGTTAGCTCTCTTAGCTATCCTGGTGAGGCCTCAGAAACGGGGTCCCGGTGGCTGTATCCCCAGCGCCGTGGCGACACTGCGGACTCGCTGCGGTGGGTGCAGAGACTTGCCAGGAGCTGAGGGGCTCTGGAGCAAATCCTTGTGCTGTTCCGGTTCTCCGTCATCCTTCACTGCCGTTTTTCTGCTCTGAGGTCTCGAGGCCAGCCACCCCCTCGGGCTCCCAGGCCCCTCGCCGCCCCCAAGCGGTCTCAGCCATCCATCACTGCTGTCAGCCGCCCCCAGCCCCCACCCTTTAGCGGCGCTGCGTCCCCTGCGCACTAGCGCATCTCCAGTGCTTGCTGTCTGCACTCAGAGCTTTCAAACGCTCCTCTAGGCATTGCTTGACCCTCTGGGCTGAGACTCCCACAGACCTCCCCAGGAGATGGCCCAAGGCCCCAAGAGCTGAAAGCATGATCTCGCAGACACTAGCGGGTTTGACTCCGAGGTCCTTGATTTTGGATCACAGTCAGGGCCAAGTGGAGGCGTGGGAAGCCTGGGGGCATCAGCATCCCTGGTCCTTTGTCCGAGACACCCCCTTCCCATTCTCCCACGAGGCTGAGTCCTATACAGGGGACAGAACTACTGCTGGCCAGCTCATTCATCTCTCCAGTGACCCTGAGGTCACCTCATCAGGCACCGCTTCCTTGGCTGCAGGGGGAGGGGGTTGTAAAAGTCTAGTCTGCCGCAGCTCTAGGCATCTTGAAGCAGTGCTCCGGGAGCAAAGGAAAGGGATGTTACTTCCTCCCAGGATCCTCCTTAGATGCCTCCACTATGAGACATCCCTGCTCCCAGAATGGGTTCTGTAGATTCCTCAGCACCTGCTTCTTCCACCGACCTTCACTGGACCTCTGTGTTTCTTTGGGGTCGCCAAAGGCCTAGTAAAGAGCCATATGTGTGCTGGAAGCAGAATTTTAACTAATAGTTCTTTCCAGTTCTCAGGACTCCCTGTTAATAGCAGGCCCATCTGGAGACTTTCTTTCTATATATAGAGTCCAGCGCTTGGAATTAAGAGTGGCCAGAACCTGGGTCAAGCAGTCTGCATCCCAGAATGGGAAGGTCTCCCCTGGACTCTTGGTGAAGGTGGTAGGAGGCACTAAAGACTTCCTGGGTTTGAGCAAAGAAGGACCAAGATCCCCTGACTCTGAGTGTAGATTCCTGGAACTAGATGGAAGGATCTGGGTGTGTTGACCTCAGGGAGAGTGTGAGGACTCCTCTGGGCCAAAGAAGATCCCAAGGATATTGTCCCTGGCATCCAGATCTCCTTTCCCTTTGGGGTCTGACGCCCCCTTTCCTTCCCCAAGCTGCCCTGGGGATTCCCTCCAGGTCCAGCCTCTGGCCCCGGGGGAGGCTCCTTTGCTTGCGCCTGTTTCCTCCGGGCGAGATCTGGCCTCCGCAGCTTAATTGAAAGCCGATTCAGGCTGAGAGCTCCCAGGGGGCGGGGACGGGGGGCGGGGGCGGGGAGGGCTCAGCCTGGGTCTGGCCTGCCTCTTGCGCGCCTCTAGGCGCTCCCCCATCACCTAAACTCCTGGCTCTAGGGAATCAGGACGAGTTTCCCCTCTGCTGTCCTGCTCCTTTGAGAATACAGACGCTCACTCCCCATCCCCCTTAACTAGTGAGCCCAGCGTTCCAGGCAGGGGACAAAATCAGCCCTTGGCTGATGAGGCCGGGAGCCTGGCGTCTGGCCCAGGCAGCGGATGGAAAGGCGGGACCCAGGACGAGCCTACCAAGCTGCCCCCTCCCCTGTGCTCCTTTCCTGGCCGGGATCCGGCCTGTAGTCTGTAGTCTGGCTCTGCGCTGTGCGCGGCGTTACATAAGCGGGTGCGGGCGCGTGGCCGGCTCGGCGCGCTGTGCTGTAAGTCCGCGCTGTCGCCATGGAGACCGGTGCCTGGCCTCCTAGTTCCGGGGTCTCTGGCCAGGATGTCCCCCTTCCAGCTGGTTAAGCGTCACTCGCTGGGGCAAAGAAGGAAGGCTTGAGAGGGGGTGCGAAAGACAGAGGGGAGGGGCTCCTCTGATGGTGTGGTTCGGGACCTAAAAGAGGGTGCTTCTAAGAAAAAAACCCAGCTGTACAGACTGAGAAGCCCTTAAATCTTGCAGCTAAGGGAAGGACGTGGGATAAAGAGCCCAGGCTGGATGGGTACCAGGTGTGCTAAGAACCGTAGTTCAATAGCAGCAGTAGGTACACTTCTGTGGCCACCATGGTGAGTGTTATTTCGCTTGACCCCCTAGCCATCCTATGAGTTAGGCCAAGTTAGTATCCCTTTGCAACAGGAGAGTGACTTGTCCAGGCTGGAGACAGAGCTGGGGAAGCTGGTACTGAAGCTTAGCTTTCCCAGCTCAGCCCTTCCCTGAAACACTAGAGATTTTTCTCTTACACCCCATTAGCTTCTCTAGTCCTGACTCTCCTGTGGCAAGAGCAGAAGGCATCTGGTCAACATTTTAAAAGGAGACAAGATCCACCTTACTCTCGTTTCTCCTGGCTTCCGGTCCCAGACAGAGCTTTTCAGATTCTGGGGTCTGAGAGGGAAGTCTTGCAGAGTTTTCCTCCAAATACTGTTTCCTGAACATCTATTACGTGCTGTCTCTCATAGGGAGGATGGGCCTGTTATTCCCAGAAACTCACCCCAGTGAGAGGAGAGAATGACTGGTGGTCTGGTTAGGCAAGCAGGCATTTCTGCCTCAATGGGCAAGGTGGAGGTGGGTATTTTTTGGAGCAGGTGCTGTCCCCGCTCCCCAACTTTCAGACATGTTGGGGTACATCATGCTCTTGAGGAGGGGTCCCTGCCTGGGTAACTGAAGAAGGGTTCCAAGAGGCAGGGAGAAGGATGCAGATGTTAGATGGATGAGGACACCAAGAGAGGACAGCTTGGAGATTGAGGGTCCACAGGGCCTCAGCTTTATTTGGAACTTGGACAATGGTGATTCTCCCAAGAGTCCACAGAGGTGTCTGCTGCTGGGACTTCAGCCCTGGTGCTGAAGGAGGTTGACGGCTGGACTGCCAAATTATGTCCATGGAAACCGTACATCTTTTGGGAAGGACCCTTCGTCGCACCAACAGAGTCTCCTTGGCGTTGTGTGATGACCCTTGGCCCTTCTGGTGTGCAGCTTCTTTCATGGACATTGCTCCCTCCTTGTGCCCAGGCAGCTTCTGGATCCTCTGGTGGATCACCCTCAGCTAAATCCAGCCTCTTCCCCACCCCAAATTCCTCTCTTCCACACTTCCAGTTCATGAAGATGTAGCATCATTCCGCCCATTGACCCACGCTAGAAACCCCAGGCATTATCCTGGATTCTTCCCTCCCCCTCCCCAGACATCTGGCGCAGCAATGCTTCTGTAAGGCTCGATGCTTGAGTCTTTCCATTGCCCCATATTGCTGTGACCTAAGTCCTTGTCAGCCCTCGCCTGGATTGTGGAAATGCTCTAGTTGCTGTATTTCTCACCTGAGGCCAGAGGCTTGCTGCAATATTCAAGTCAGGTCATCACACTCTTGGGCCTGAAACTCAATGACTGCCCATTGTCCTCTGGATGGGGTCCAAGTGCTTCAGGATGGCCTGCCGCTTCTTTAAGGCCCACACTACCTCGAGTCGTCTTCTCCCAAGCCACTGTTCATTCCTAAGCCCCACTGTGCCCCTTCCTTAAGACCCTACCTAGGTCATGCTTTGTTCAGCAGTAACTTGTTCTGTTGGCGTCCACATCTGGGACATCAAACACATTGTTCTGGGTTCTCTCTGCCTGGAACACCCTCCCAGTCTAGCCCTTACTCATCCTTCAGTTCTCAGCTGACGCGTCACTTCCTCTGGAAAGCCTTCTGTGACCTCTCAGGCTGGGCTGCGTGCCCTCCTGCATCCCTCATGCTTCTTTCACAGACTTTAGCAGTCCTGTCTACAGCTTCTCTCTTGGCTTTGGTTTGGGTCCCTAAGGGCAGGGACAGTGTCTTAGGCTGTTCGATTCCTCCTCTGACCACTCTGTCAGCACATGGTAGGAGCACAGTGAAGGGGAGAGTATACGGTGTCAGAAGGGTATCCTTGGGAGTCCAGAGTTCTCTGCTGTCCTCCCTAGGGGAAAAAAACCACACACCATCCACATACTAAGATGGGTTCATTTATATCCAAGGAAAGAACTCTGGAGATTCATGGTTGATGAACTAGGACCCTCTCTCGAGAGCAAACAAGGACTCATATGTTCAGCAGGCACTCAGAACAGGCAGCGGTAAACTGGGTTCTTTATCCATGCTGCCAACTAAAATCATGCAAGAAGACAGCGCCAGCCCAATTTCTCCAGCATGTGACCCAAGGCTCCGGGCGCTGAAGTGGCCACATAGCTATATGCAGGATGGATAGGGGACAAGTGATCAGTGTCACACCCGACTCCTCTTCTTCTCAGGTGACGGCAACCCCAAGGAAAGCAGTCCCTTCATCAACAGCACCGACACAGAGAAAGGAAAAGAGTACGATGGCAAGAACATGGCCCTGTTTGAGGTGGGCTGCTTAGGCCACAGTTAGTCACGCTGGCTCATCAGTGCTCCCTCCCTCCCTCGGGAAGAGTAGACGCCTCTCCATTCCTCCCTCAGGTCCACCATCTTCCCCAGCCTCCCCTGTCCCTCCTTGGCCTTTCCTGGCTTTACCTCGTGGTTCCCTATCCTCCTCTCCTATCTCACCGCTTCCTTCTCCTGCCCCCTGCTTCCTCCTCCTCTGTTCCCATTGCATCCCAAACTCAGTGGCTTGACCTTTGTCCCCATCTCCTACATCCAGCTCACTCCAGTTGCTGCCCCAAACTTCCGGCTCCCTAACGTTGACCCCTTTCCTCCATAGGAGGAGATGGACACCAGTCCCATGGTGTCCTCCCTGCTCAGTGGGCTGGCCAACTACACCAACCTGCCCCAGGGAAGTAGAGAGCATGAAGAAGCAGAGAACAATGAGGGCGGAAAAAAGAAGCCAGTGCAGGTGCGGCATGGGGGGGCGGGAGAAGGGGTGGGAGGGAGTGTGGGAGAGGAAAATGGACCTTATGGAGGAGTGAAGAAAGGAGGGCAGTGGCTATGTGGGGGAGGGGAAGGAATGGGAGATGAAGGATGGAGATGGAGGATGCATGAGGGAGGCAAAGGGAAGGGACCTGGAGACTGATAGAAAGGAGGAGAAGGATGTAAGAACCACAGGGAAGAGTGAGGGAGGGGAAGTGCAAGTGAGGAGAGGTAGGGAAGGAACCTGGAGGAGGCGTGGGCTAGGCTGCTGGTACTGAGTAGGGGGTGTAGAGACTGATGCTGGCCTCTTTGGCAGGCCCCACGCATGGGCACCTTCATGGGCGTGTACCTCCCGTGCCTGCAGAACATCTTTGGCGTCATCCTCTTCCTGCGGCTCACTTGGGTGGTGGGCATCGCAGGCATCATGGAGTCCTTCTGTATGGTCTTCATCTGCTGCTCCTGTGTGAGTGACCCCTCCTCTGCTCAGTGAAGACAGCTGGGGTTTGGTTAAGGCCTAGGGGAGGAAGCGTGAGACCTGAGCTTTTTATAGGAATCTCTACTTATGATCTTTGAGAGTAAATTAGGTCTGACCAGTCCTTCCTGAATCTCATAGGCTTCTCTCTGATGACTGTCAACCAGGCTTCACCTGGATCTATGTGTGTATGTTCGTGCACTTACACAAGTACTGCAGATTGATTGATGAAAATGATAAATGCAGAGAAGAAAACAAAATTCAACATAATTGCACAAGAGTTAACAGTTTTGGAAGGTCCCTATCACACACACACACAAATGAGATTATGTCTCACAGATAACTTTGCAACTAGATTCTTGCCATCCACATTTAAAAAAAAAATCCAATCTCTATTGACCACCAAACTCATATTCTTGTGTCTTCACACACAACCTTGAGACCACTCTGCCCATGAGGATATCAGTGCTGAAACCATGCCTCCCATTTTACATATGCAAATACTGAGGCTGGAAAAGTGAATTGTCTTTAGTTATAAGTTACCTCGGGGCCAAACTGGGGTGACAGGAGTTCTCTGGCATGGTAGCTCCTCATATTTTCGTGGTGAATAAGAGGTTATATTTTGAGAAAGGCTTGGCATGAGTAGAAGTTGGAACAGACCCAGAGAGAAGCTTCAGGAGAGGAGAGCCTGTGGGTTTGGCTGGTGGCTGTGGGGTATATTGGCTTGGCTGCCAGCCAGACCACTGCAGCCCCCAGCGGCCACCATTCTGATGATCTCTTTCCTACAGACGATGCTCACAGCCATTTCCATGAGCGCAATTGCAACCAATGGTGTGGTGCCTGGTATGTGACTGGGGCCTTTGCAGAGTGAGGGAGGGCCAGGGCCTGATGATTGACAGGAGGAACAGAGGGCTTTGTGGGCCATCAGGACCCACGACCCAAGACAGTATTGCAAACCGAGAGTTGGGCTGTGATTCTTCATGGGTTAGGTAGGGGCGAGCCTGCTGGGTTTAGGGAAGGAGGCAGATGCTGGTGTTGAGCAGGGCAATGGTCACCCCCTCCCCAGCTCAGCCTGAGACCCTCTTCTCTACCATCCTATTTTCTGAGCCATGACCTCCTTACAGGGGTAATTAGCAACATGGTAATAATTACTACTGCAAGCTCCATGCAGAGTGGTTGGCTGCATCTCCTTTCTGGGGCTGCAGCCCGAGGTCTAGAGAAACCTTCTTCTGCCCTCTGTCCCTAAGCCCTGCTCCCCACAGAGCTGCACAGGGCCCTATGACCCTCTCGCTGATACTAGGTTTTTTTCTGCAGCTGGTGGCTCCTACTACATGATTTCCAGGTCCCTGGGCCCAGAGTTTGGGGGTGCCGTGGGCCTCTGCTTCTACCTGGGCACTACCTTTGCTGGGGCTATGTACATCCTGGGAACCATCGAGATCCTGCTGGTGAGAGGGGAGAGGAGGAGGTGTGGGGTCTCAGGCTGTCAGCCACGTAACCAGTATTCCCCGAACACCTGCTATAGGCCAGGCCACCGCTTAAGGCCAAAGAGAAGTCGGATGTGGTCTGTCTCGAAAGAGTTCCCAGTCTGGCTGGGGAGACAAGATACAATAATTATGTAACACAAACAGCTGTGGTTTATCAGGCACCCACTGAGTTCTCAGCATAGCTCCAAGTGCTTTACAGTCATTATCTCGAATCCTTAGAGGTTTAAGTATTATGATGGCATTTTACAAATGAGAAGTTCCAAAAGGCAGATAGATCACTAGCTCAAGGTCACTCAGCTATGGGTGAGGTGGCAGGTGGGTTGGTAAGAGTTAAAATAACAGCTGGAATAATGAGAGCCCACCACATTCCAGGGAGCACGCAAAGCACTCTTTAGATGTTAGTTGCAGAGACCCGATAG
This sequence comes from Peromyscus attwateri, assembly GCA_902168425.1. Classification (NCBI taxonomy): domain Eukaryota; kingdom Metazoa; phylum Chordata; class Mammalia; order Rodentia; family Cricetidae; genus Peromyscus; species Peromyscus attwateri. The sequence goes on from CABHPP010124637.1 coordinate 34,021, forward strand.
ATGGTTCTTAGATTGTAAAAGAGATCTATGAGGGACCCATGTAGAGAGATCTGTTAGGAGTAGTGATTGATGGGGAGACACTAGGTGTCTGGGCTGTGTTTGAAGGACAGGGCAGCTGCCTTAGGCCTCCTGTTCTTTCTGTTTGGGTGGGTGCAGATGAGGGATCCTTGGTTTAAGGAAAGGGGTGCAGCTTAGTTGCCTAGAATGCGCCAAACCTTGGCTTTGCTTCTCAGCACCGTATAAACTCTCTACACCTGAGAGGCAGGAGGATAATAAATATGAGATCGCCCTCAGCTACATAGTGAGTTTGAAGTCTGTCAGGGCTTCAAGAGATCCTGTCACAAATGAAAAGAAAAAATGGAGCAAACATTTCCCAGCCCCCTGTCCTCTGCAAGCCCTAAGACTTTCAGAGTAGTAGTTTCCCCCCTCCCCATGAATCTCTCATGTTTTAGAAGATGGCCGTTTTACACATGAGGAGTGCAAGGTCAGAGAGTCTCAGGAACATGTTGAGGGACATGAGCCTGCCTTCCTCTGGCTTCCAGGGTCTGTGCTTGTCCACTGTCTCCCATGGCCTTAGGGAACCAAAACCAACAGAGCCAGAGCTTCTGGTTTGGGGGCAGAAGAGAAGAGATCAGGGATTGGGAGTTTGAGGAGGCACACTGGTGTGAGCACTGTGGGCCTCTGTGACTAAGGACATTTCTAGATACATTATCAAACGGCTCTGCCCACTGCCTGACCCCGAACAATAGCAATGTAAGGGAGGAAACGATCCAGTGAAATCACAGTGAAATTTAGTGTGTGTCTCTCATGTTTCTGTCCTTCTATATGATATTTTGTTCTGTCTTTGTAAAGCACAACTCCACCTATAAATATTTCCTTAAGAACCTGAACACTCACTTTATTTATAAATAAGAAGTAACTTTTAAATATAAGCATCTTAAGTTTAATGTAGACATTTTAGAAAATATGAATGCGCAAGGTGTCACATTTTAATTATTCAATAAAAGCTTCCATTGTCCTTTTTTGTTGTTGTTTTCTTTTCTTTCTTTCTTTCTTTTTTTTTTTTTTTGAGACAAGGTTTCTCTGTGTAGCCCTGGCTGTCCTGGAACTCTCTCTGTAGACCAGGCTGGCCTTGAACTCAGAGATCTGCCTGTCTCTGTCTCCTGAGCGCTGGGATTAAAGATGTGCACCACCACATCCAGCTTGTTGTTTTTTGTAAAACAGGGTTTCCTTGTGGTCCAGGCTGGTTTGTTACTGGTGATCCTCCTTCCTCAGTCTCCTGAGTGTTTGGATTACAGATATGCCTGGTACCACTGATAGACGGATATCCCTACAAACACATCTACAATTGTATAAACACACATGAGTAAATATTTCCACATATAAATTTATAAAAATGAGGTCATAAGATACATTTTTTTAAAAAACTTGACCTTATTCACCCAATGCACTGCACATAGTTTTTAAGCTCTTGAAATGAGTGAGGTCTCACTATGTAGCTCAGGCTGGTTTCAAATTCTCTTGCCTTAGCTTCCCGTAGTTTGGGATTACAAGCCTGTACCTCTGTGCTCACCATGGATGATTTTTGAGTCAGTACATATAAATTCATGCCTTTCCCACCTTTCCTGCTGGGGATTGAACCCATGGCTTATGTTCATACTGAATGTGCTTTCCATCACTGAAACATGTTACGGTCCCATGCCATCTTTTTAAATAGCTCTGTAGTTTAAGTAGAAATATCAGATTTTTTTACCTATCCTCTAGGGATAAACATCTATTTTTTCAACCTTTATATCATAAATAATAAAAGTAATAGCTATAATTAATAGTTATAATAAATAATAGCAGTGAAGGACCTTTCCCAGCCTCTTTGAGTGCCATTTTCATTGGCTGCTTCATAGACATTGCAGGAGAGCCCACACCATCTTTAGCCAGTGCATTGTTAATGGATGCCATTTCCCATCTTGGAGGTCCTTTCCCTGGGGTGAGTCTCCGCTGGCCTTCCTGGGTCATCTGTCTGACTTCCTTTGCTCCTTTCCTGCAGGCTTACCTCTTCCCAGCCATGGCCATCTTCAAGGCAGAAGATGCCAGTGGGGAGGCGGCAGCCATGCTGAACAACATGCGGGTGTATGGCACCTGTGTGCTTACCTGCATGGCCACCGTTGTCTTTGTGGGTGTCAAGTACGTCAACAAGTTTGCCCTGGTCTTCCTGGGTTGTGTCATCCTCTCCATCCTGGCCATCTATGCAGGGGTCATCAAGTCTGCCTTCGACCCACCCAACTTCCCGTGAGTGCTGTCTTTCCGAGTCTACAGTAGTGTGGTCCTCACTGGCCCAGCTCAGGCCTGCATAGTCAGAGTCTCTACCAGGTCCCCTCTCTTTTCACCTCTCGGAGCTGGAGTGTGTGGGTTGGGAGCAACATCTCCTGGCAGGGTAAATGTTTCCTATTTAGGGAAGCTTATTCAGAATGGGATAACATTTTTGGAGGCGGGAAGAAGTTCTCTTGAGTGTCTCAACTGCTTGCTGGTGGGGACTTAGGAAAGTAAACTATAAATCGCTTCTGAAGGAATACACTCTGTGTGATGGGGAAACTTCTGGATGGGTCAGCATCCTGGAATGGACAGTCTTAGTTTTTGAGACCTTCTCCAGGATGGGAAAGAACCCAGAAGAGAGAGCCCAGGGTTCAGGTCCCCTTTGATCCTCTTGCTTCTCAGATACAGAGTCTGCTGTGTCTCAGTGGCAGAGGATAGGGCTCAAAGGGTGCTGTCCACGGTGCTGAACAGAACAGCGCCAGCAGGCTAGTTCTTCACTTTGTCTGCATGCTAGTCTCGCTTGGGAAACTTTATAGAAACTCCAATGGGCATGCTCCAGACAGGACCGGAATCTCTGGATGTGGGACCCTGAAACCTGTGTCTTTAAAACTCCCAGTGGCTCTACTGTGAAGCCAGGGAGAGATCTTGTTCCTCCTACCTCCCTTGCTGGATTCTCTCCCTAGGATCTGCCTCCTGGGGAACCGCACGCTGTCTCGGCATGGCTTTGATGTCTGTGCCAAGCTGGCTTGGGAAGGAAATGAGACAGTGACCACACAGCTCTGGGGCCTTTTCTGTTCCTCTCGCTTCCTCAACGCCACCTGTGATGAGTACTTCACCCGAAACAATGTCACAGAGATCCAAGGCATTCCTGGTGCCGCCAGTGGCCTCATCAAAGGTAGGGGGAAGGGAGGGGCTTGTGTCTATGGAGTGCTTCGGGGATTGTAGGTTAAGTTGTCAGGACCAGGGGTATTCCTTGGGTTTCAGTTCAACCCAGTCAGCTTTAATTGAGCATCTTGTGTAGGCCATGTTCTGTCCTAAGCGTTCTGGAGAGGTAGAGGCGGAAGAGTGGAATGCACTTCACTGTTATTAAGAAAGAAAGCCAGTGTTCTCTCCCTACTAAGTACTTAACACTGGGCTAAAGCACTGGGACCACCACATACATGAGTCTCAGTACTTGGCCTTAGGGGTTTTAGTGACAGATAGATGTATTAATAGATTATGATCCACAGAGATGTGTATTCAGTGAACAGAGAACCACGAGGAGGCACAGCATCCACATCTATCAGTTGTCAAGAACAAGGCTTCCTGCACTTTCCAAGGGAGGCTTTGGAGGACAAGCAAGAGATTGTCAGCTGTATAGGGAATACGGAATTACGAAACACAGAACAGCCTGTCCTTCTGACCACACGTCATTAGGCGTGACCGGGGGGTGCAACATACAAAGAAAGGATGAGAAGGGGAGATGCTAGAGACGGTGGTATAAGCCAGACTGTGGCCGGCCCTGGAAGCTTTGCTGAGGAGTTTGGGGTCACATCCTGAAGGCAGTGGGGGTGAAGAAGGAGACAGATGCTGGGAGCCCAGGAGAAAGATGACTCTCCTGAGAAACAGTGATGGTTTCAGTAGTAATGAAGTAGGGGTTCTCAGCTAGATCTGCTCTTCTGCTCTGAGGTGTCTGACAGTGTCTGTGCACACACGCACACGCACACACACTCTCTCTCACACACCTTATTTTATCTTGCATGTTTATATGTGTGTGTACGTGCATGCCATGTACATATAGAAGTCATAGGACATCTTGCTGGAGTCTCTTCTCTCCTTTCACCATGTGGGTCCCTGGGATTGAACCCAGACTATCAGGTTTGGCAGCAGGTGCCTTTACTCACTGAGCCATCTTGCTGGTCCCTGGAGATATTTTTTGGTCATGAAAACTAGAGGGTTTGGGGCTAGATAGATGACTCAGAGGTTAAGAGAACTTGCTGCTCTTCCAGAGGACCCGGGTTTGATTCCTGCACCCACATGGTGGTTCACAACCATCTGTAACTCCAGTTCCAGGGGATCTGATGCCTTCTAGTCTCTGAAGGCACCAGGCACACATGAGGTCCACAGACATGCATGCAGACAAAATACCCATGCACATAAAACATGAGAAAAACTAGAGGGATGCTACTAACATTTAATGTGTAGTCGACAGGCTTCTGCCTAAACACCCTATAGTGCTGTTTGAGAGCCCCCCGGAGCAGAGTCATCTACCTCACCTGTCACTGGTGTGAGGTGGGGGAGCCCCTGGAGTGGGAAGAAAAGGCTTGTTTGAGAAATATTCATGAGTGGTGATGGACTGAAGTTGAGATGCCTTGAAGCAGAGGAAGGGAACAGGAGCAGTTGAGAGCAATGCTAAGGTGTTCGAGTTGGTTGATGCTGGGGCCATTACCAAGATGAGAGATGTGGGCCTGAGGTCAACGGGGGACGTGTGGAGTCAGTCTCAGAGAGGATTTTCTGTGTCTGTCCCACTAGACTGGACTATTGAAGGGCAGAAACTCAGTCCCATTCAGCTTTGAAATCTGTGCCCACACCCTGGCACAAAGCAGGAGCTTGGGAAAGGGTGGGAATAAGATTTGGTTGGTCTTAACTTTTTGCTCCCCGCCCCCTGCTGGTCTAAGCTCTGACCCCCAACTTCTGCCCGTCTCCCTGAGTACCTCGTCTTCCTACAGAGAACCTGTGGAGTTCCTACCTGACCAAGGGGGTGATTGTGGAGAGGCGTGGGATGCCCTCCGTGGGCCTGACAGATGGCACCCCTGTTGACATGGACCACCCCTATGTCTTCAGTGACATGACCTCGTACTTCACTCTGCTTGTCGGCATCTACTTCCCCTCAGTCACAGGTGAGCAGGAGCTGGGGAGGGGGCATCTGCCTGGGAGTGGGTGGATGGGAGGTTCAGGGCCAAGACGAGCGGCTCTTCGTTCGATAACTAAACAGTAGCTAATTGTTAGGCCCTCTGGGGGAGGAAGGAATCAGGTTCAAAAAAAGGTAGCTCAGGAGCCAGTATGGCAAGGCGAGGTACCAGGCTCCGAACTCCAATATGTGTCCTTTCCTCAATAGCTCTAGCTTCTATCTGAACTGCTCTTCTGCCTACAGGGATCATGGCTGGCTCAAACCGGTCTGGAGACCTGCGGGATGCCCAGAAGTCCATCCCTACTGGAACCATCCTGGCCATTGCCACCACCTCTGCTGTCTGTATCCTGCACAGCTGGGTTATGTCCACCCTGGGTGTATGTGTGGGGGTTCTGTGGGAGGCATGGAGGTTGCTACCTTCTCTGGTGGCTCAGGATGGGGGGTGGTGGAGCATCACCATGCTAGGGATTCTCCTTCATTCTCTGCCATAGACATCAGCTCGGTTGTTCTGTTCGGGGCCTGCATTGAGGGGGTCGTCCTGCGGGACAAGTAAGTGAAGGAATGGGGGTGGGTCTTGTCCTGGGGGAGGGGCAGGCTCAGGAAGAAACTGACCTGGCAGAGTGCTGGGGACCTGAGCAAGGGGCCAGTGGGTTGGAGACCACGATAGTTGCGGATCTACTCACTTTCCTTTTTATTGAATATTTTATCTTTCTTGTCACTGAAGCCTAAGAAGCTCAAAAGATGTCTCCTTTGGTTTGGGATAATGATATATTTATTTAAGATCTATTCATTCATTCATTCATTCATTCATTCATTCACCTAACACTCCTGTGTATTGTTCACTGCCTTGAAGGTTCTGAAGGAAGCAAAGAGTAACACAGGTGTTTTTTGTTTGTTTGTTTGTTTTTACAGAACTACAGAGAGCACACAGGGGGTTCAGTGTGACCTAGTCAAGTGAACACATTAATGAATACATTAATGAACACATTACTACTAGTTTTAGGGTAGTTTGGCTCCCATTTATCTCCTTTAATCATAGACTGCCCACGAGATTGCCAGGGTCCGGCAGTTCCTTCTCCTCAGCTCTTCATGTAGCATTTGAAAGGCTTCTGCAGACGTCCCTCTGAGGAAAAGCTAGAAGGTTTTTTTTTTTTTAATGATTTGTTTATTTTTATTTTATGTGCATTGGTATTTTGCTTACACATATGTCTGTGTGAGGGTGTTCGATCCCTTAGTACTGGAGTTACAGACAGTTGTGAGCTGCCATGTGGGTGCTGGGAATTGAACCTGGGTCTTCTGGAAGAGCATTCAGTGCCCTTAACCACTGAGCCATCTCTCCAGCCCCTAGAAGGGTTTTTTTTTTTTTCAAGACAGGGTTTCTCTGTGTGGCTTTGCTCCTTTCCTGGAGCTCACTTAGTAGACCAGGCTGGCCTTGAACTCACAGAGATCCGCCTGCCTCTGCCTCCCGAGTGCTGGGATTAAAGGCGTGAGCCACCACCGCCTGGCGAAGGGTTTTTTAATACATTGTAATTTGTCCTGCACTAACCACAGATCAAAGCATTTGACTAAAACTCAGCTTAGTAGACTTTTATTATTATTATTATTATTATTATTATTATTATTATCATTATTATTATTAATGTGCATTGGTGTTCTGCCTGCATGAGAGTGTCAGGTACCCTGGAATTGGAGTTACAGACAGTTGTGACCTGCCATGTGCGTACTAGGAATCGAACCTGGGTCCTCTGGAAGAACAACCAGTGTAGACTTTTCCTGGTCATTGTTCCCTAAACAATACAATGTGACAGCCAGGTGCACAGCACTTCTAGTGTGTTGGGGTTGTAAGTCACCAGACATGATTCTGAGTCTCCAGGAAAGTATGTGTCTGCTTGTGGGCACTGTGCCACCTAGAGAAGATCTGAGCACCACAGAATGGGGCATCTTGGGAGCAGGGGCCCCTCCCCGCCACAGATTCTGAGTGATGTCGCCTCAGTCTTTCTTCCCACTTTCTTTAAAAAATTTGTTGCCAGCTGTGGTGGCACACACCTTTAATCCTAGCATTTGGGAGGCAGAGGCAGGCAGACCTCTATGAGTTCAAGGCCAACCTAGACTACATAGTGAATTCCAGGCTAGCCAGGGTTGTGTAAAGAGACCATATCTTAATGTCTTAAAAAGCAAAAAAATTATTTATTATTATCACTGTGTGTGTGTGGGGAGATGGGGTGTGCATATGTGTGCAGGTGTGTGTGTCCCATGGCACATGTGTGGAGGTCAGATAATGACCTTTATGGTTGGTTCTATCTCTCCACCATAGAGTCTAGGGATCAAACTCAGGTCTGAAAATTTTGCATCTATGACTGTTAGTTTAGGGTGGTTTGATCTCCATGCATCTTGTTTAATTGTAGACCTCTCATGAGACTGCCAAGGGTCCCTGTCTGAAGGACAGGTGCCTTTAGCCACTGGGTCATCTCACTGGCCCCTTTTTACAAACTTTATTTTCCTTTCCACTTTCAGTATTGAATAGAGATTAGGCAACTAGGAAGGAGAAGGGCACTCTAGGCGGTACGGACATTACAAGGGTGAAGAGGAGAAATGACTATGTTATGTATTTCATGTGCATGTACTTGTGCATACTTACAGCTGTATTGGGGTTAGTGCCTTGGTCCCTCACTTCTGGAGAGCGTGTGTACACACAAGGGATGGGGAAGAGACTCACATTAGCACTTTGGTCTCTTTGTGGCAATGTAATGGGGTTGTGAGGCTGGGCTGGAGTCAGGATGGGGCCTGGGCTGGAGTCAGGATGGGGGCCTGGGATGGAGTTAGGATGGAGGCCTAGACTGGAGTCAGGATGGAGGCCTGGACTAGAGTCAGAATGGAGGTCTGGGCCGGAGTCAGGATGGGGCCCTGGTTTTTCTACAAGGAAATTAAAGCTTGATTTTGTTTTAAGAAATGGAGTCAACTGAAAGGTCTTTAGGTGGGGGGTGTGACCAGGTCAAATGAAAATTGGCATCTATGATGTTATTTTAGAGTAGTTTGACCTCCATGCATCTCATTTAATCACAGACCTCTCAGGAGACTGCCAAGGCTCCAGCAGTCCCTCCATCCACAGCTCTTTGCCTGGTGTTTGAAGTATCTCAGCAATGCCCCATGAGCACATCTCCAGGGACAGGATCCCCCAGCTGCCAAGGCAGCATCTCCCATCTTCCCCTCCTTTTCTATCTCTTGCCTCTCTTCCCCTTCCTTTCCTTTCATTCTTTCCCCTTTTAAAAAATATTTGTTTGTATTTTATGTGTATGAGTGTTTACCTGCATGTATATGTCTGTGGACCATACATGCTTGGTGTCCATGGAGGCCAGAAGTGAGTGCTGGATCCTCTGGGACTGGAGTCCCAGGCAGTTGTGAGCTGCCATGTGGGTGCTGGGAACTGAACCCAGGTCCTTTGAAAGAGCAGCCAGTGCTCTTAACAGCTGACCCATCTATTCCGCCTCATCCCCCTTTTGGGGGTAGGGTCTTGCTACACTGCTCAGGCTGCTCTGGAATTCCTGGACTCAAGGTGTTCTCCTGCCTCAGCCTCACAAGTAGCTGGGACTGTGGGCACATGCCACCACACTCCTTCTACTTTAGGACAGTTGCACTGATACACAATTATTTTGATTTTTTTTCTCGAGACTGGGTTTCTCTGTGTAACAGCCCTGGCTGTCCTGGAACTCACTCTGTCGACCAGGCTGGCCTCGAACTCACAGAGATCCACCTGCCTCTGCCTCCTGAGTGCTGGGATGAAAAGTGTGTGCCACCATGCCCGGCCTGATTTTTTCTATTTTTTTAAACATTAGCTTATTGTATGAATGTGTGTGTGTGTGTGTGTGTGTGTGTGTGTGTGTGTGTGTTTGTGTGTGTGCACATGCACATGGGCATGTCTGTACCATTAGCTCACATATGGATGTCAGAAGACAACTTGTGGGAGTCAATTCTCTCCTCCTACTGTGTGGGTCATGGGATGTGACCCACATGCCATTCATGGAGCCCACCCATTGGCCCCATGAATGGCAGCGCCCTTCCCTGCGAAGCCATCTTGCAGGTCTTTTCCCTTTCGTTCTTATACCCTCAGCACACAATGCAGCCAGAGCCCCCATTTTTTACATGGAGACGCCGCAGCCCCATCGAGCCAGTTGATTTTCTTAGGATCACCACGTTAACAATGGACTGTTTATTAAAATCATATTCATACCCTGTTCTGGGCAGTTTCCACATTGTGTCTCCTACTCCCTCACCATTTGTGTGAGGTAGGCTCATGGAGGTTCTCAGCTTACAGCAGAGGAGGGGCAGTGGTGTGCTCAAGGTCACACAGACAGGAAGTACCAAGGGTATCTGGTTTTGTATCTTCTTTGACCACTGTAAAGCCTACTAACCCTGTAGTCAGCATCCTGCTGGGTATGCCGTCGGTCTGGGGCAGGCTTCTCTGGAATCCAGGTGGCATTGCTCACCCAATGTCTGTGTCTTTCCAGGTTTGGGGAAGCTGTGAATGGCAACCTGGTGGTGGGCACCCTGGCCTGGCCATCTCCGTGGGTCATTGTCATTGGCTCTTTCTTCTCTACCTGTGGGGCTGGACTACAGAGCCTCACAGGGGCCCCACGCCTGCTCCAGGCCATCTCCCGGGATGGCATAGTGCCCTTCCTGCAGGTCAGTATGGCAGAGCTGCCCCACACAATAGACCAGGCATCTGGGCCCCTGCCCAGCAGACACTGAACCAGGGCCACCACTAGCCTTGAGTTTCCTCCTAGGTACTGCCCACAGCTGCACTAAAAAAAGAAGGGACCTTATTTGGGATTTGGCCTGTGGTCTGTGCCATCTCTGAACACTATCTGCTCTTACAGGAAAAACAGATGGCTCTTCTCCAGCCTAGGGGGCAGTTGGGGACTCAGAGAGCCAGCGACAGGGCTAGAAAAGGCTGTCTTTTTCTGTGGTTCTTAAGAATAAATCCATAGAGCACACAGACACATCTCACCTGTCCCTCAGGAGCCTCTCTCCCTCTGGGAGTCATTTCAGGGTTATTGCATGAGGGTGGCAGTGAGGGTGAGTGAGCCAGAGAGAGCCTGCTGTTCCCCTGGGTTCCCTAGAGGATACAGAATAGAGCCAGCCATCTCTCCATCCCCGCTCCCTGGTTATAAGAGTCCTGCCTCTATTCCCCTGGTTCCCAAGACTGAAGGCGTCAGTCCCCCACGATGGCCGCTCTGTTCTTAGGTCTTTGGCCATGGCAAAGCCAATGGAGAGCCAACCTGGGCGCTGCTGCTGACTGCCTGCATCTGTGAGATTGGCATCCTCATCGCCTCCCTGGACGAGGTCGCCCCCATCCTTTCCATGTGCGTGCTAGGCCTGGGGCCCACCCATTGGCCCCATGAGCCTCTCTTCCTGGGTCCCTCTACCACCACCTTAATAACCCCAGGACGTTCCCCAGCGGCCGCAGAAGCCCCTCCTCTGTTGTATAGATTTCACCTTCACACACTTGAGGGTGTGCTGTGAGGTTTGGCTTTTCATCATGACTTGGCCCTCTCCTCTCCTCCTTACCTCTCTTTCCTCCGTGTCCTGTTTTTCCTTCAAGTCTCGGGTTCTCTTTCTGTGCATCTTCCTGCATCTGCCTCACCTGGAGTCTTGCATTCTAGGTTCTTCCTGATGTGTTACATGTTTGTGAACTTGGCTTGCGCGGTGCAGACACTGCTGAGGACGCCCAACTGGAGGCCACGCTTCCGATATTACCACTGGTGGGTGCCCATTTCCCCATCCCTTCCCACAGAGCCGTGTCTTACCTCTCCTTAGTCCCACTCCAGATCTGAGGTCCTCAAACAGGGTGTCTCCTCCTCTCCAGCTTTTGTATCCAGACAGCTCAAGTGACCATCTCTCCTTTGTCCACAATGCCCAACCTCTTACAGTATAGCAGGAAGGTCAGAGTCGGCAGGACTCAAATCCACAGCCTGACTCTCCACTTCCTGCCTGTGAGAGCTTGGGCTGATGATGGGGCCTCTTTGAACCTCGGCTGGGAAGTGGGCACAGTAGCCACACCCCCTCCTGGGTTTCTGGTGAGCATGTTGGCAGGTGATACAGGGAGGATTCTCTTCTTGAAGGAGCTAAGATCTCCTTACCATGTTCCTCTGTGGCTTTTCTTCTGTGATGGGAAGGACCATGCTCACTCCACAAAGAGAAAGTTGAGTTCACAGTAGGTGACTGGCCCATGGCCACCCATAAGACTATGAGATAATAGACTTTCTTTTTAAAGACAGGGTTTCTCTGTGTAGCCCTGGTTGTCTTGGAACTAGCTCAATCAAACTCACAAAGATCCATCTGCCTCTGCCTCCTCAGTGCTGGGATTAAAGGTGTGCGCCACCACTGCCCAGCAGGATAATGGACTTTCATGGAAGCCACCTGATTTGGGTCTTAGGGCTCGTTGCTGCTGGCCTCTTTCTGGAAAGTCTGCTTCCAGTGTGTCCATGGACCACTGTCTCAGAAACCATATGAGCCCATCTACTTGGAGCTGTCCAGCAGGGTCTAGGGACAGAGACTAGATGGGGTAGTGACTCTGGAGTCGGGTGGGACAGTGTCCTGTCTATAGCTAGTGTTTATTTAGAAAGCCCCTGTCTGCTTGGTACTCAGGGCGACAATGGTGTGGCCTTTAGATCTAGGTGGCCATGTCTTGCCCAGGCCTTGCCTGCCAGCCTACTCTTGCTGCCCAAGCCCAGGCATCACCATCAGCCTGCAAAGGGTTCAGGGACTGGGTTCTCTTCTTTCCAGGACTCTCTCCTTCCTGGGTATGAGCCTCTGCCTGGCTCTCATGTTCATTTGCTCCTGGTACTACGCGCTGGTGGCCATGCTCATTGCCGGGCTCATCTATAAGTACATCGAGTACCGGGGGTGAGTGCCAAGAGGAGGCTAGGGAGGCCGAGGGGAGGGGGAGGGACACAAAAGGGTGAGGGCTGACTGGGTGATGGTCCAGGGCTGGAGTACAGGGAAGGGGTGATATGGGGTAGGTTTGGAGACCAGGCTGATGATGCCTTGAGAAACA
>CABHPP010124639.1:389-17236 GCA_902168425.1 Peromyscus attwateri
CCCTTAGAGTCTTTCTGCTTCTTCTGCAAGGAAGTCTGAGACTTGAGGGGAGGGATTTGATACAGACATCCTATGTAGGGCTGAGTGTTCCAAAGTCTCTAACTCTGTGCACGTTGTCCAGTTGTGGGTCTCTTTGTTAATTACTATCTACTGCAAAAGAAGCTTTCCTGATGAGGGTTGAGCAATGCTCTAGTCTATGGGTATAGCAATATGTCATCGGAGTGGTTGTATTGCTGTGTCTATAGCAGAATAATAGTACCGTTTACCCCTAAGCCTATGACCTATCTAGTCTCAGGTCTTGGTCACTTCCGCAGTGTCAGCTTTGGGTGTTATCTCATAGAGCGGGTCTTAAACCCAATCAAAAAGTTGCTGGCCTACTCCCATAACCTTTGTGCCACTATGACATGTGGGGACTCACAGAGACTGTGACAGCAGACAGGAGACCTACACAGGCTCAACCCAGACAAAACCCCAGCACTAACAAGGGGAAGTGGACGCAGTCCCACCCCTCACAAGAGCCATTTGCAACTGATCCCTGCTGGGAAAGGAAAGTTAGTTTTCTCCAATGGAGTCTCACTGGGTATATCAACCACACTCCAGGGCAGGCCCCATGCTGAGGAGTAGTTAGTTGGTTAGGCAAAACATGTGCTGTTTTGTGTACTTTCTGTTTTATTTTGGTGTTTTCCTCTTATTATTTTTTTCCAGTTTGCTTGTCTGCTTTGATTTTTGGTTGCCTCCCCCACCCATTTTTGTTTTGTGTTAGAGAGAAAGAACATGAAGTTGGGTGAGTAGAGAGGTGAGGAGGAGAAGAGGGAGGGGGAAGGATACCATGTATATTGTATATATGTATGAAATACATATTGATTAGATATTGTATGAAAACATTAATAATTTTTAATGTAAAGGTTTTTTACTTTATTTTTAATCATGTGTATATGTGGATCTCTGAGTATAGGTTTGTGTATCTGAGTGCAGTGCCTGTGGAGGCCAGAAAAAGGCAGAGGATCCCTTGGAGCTAGAGTTACAGGGGGTTCTGAGCTGCATGGTGTGATTGCTGTGTACCAAATTATTGTCCTATGCAAAAGCAATACATGCTTTTAAATACTTAGCAATTTCTTCAGACCTTCTTTTTATTTTTGGAAAGACATCAGCCATACTGTATTAGAGCTCCACACTAGGGCTTCATTTTAACTAACCACCTCTTGAAAGATTTTTATCTCCAAATTATATTCTGGGATACTAGGGGTTAGGATTTCAACATACAGATTTGGGGGTGGGACATAGTTCAGTATATAACATCTGGACACCCACAGATGTGGTCTTTCACTCTATTCAAAGTTTTATTACCTTCCCATTGAAAGTCTTCTATCCACGTTATTTAAAATGGAAACCCTTATGACCTTACTTCCTATTCTTTTTTCCTTCTTTTGTAACATAAATTGCTAAACAGTCTTATTAATAATAAAAAAACAGGAGCCAGATATTGGGGTGAAAGCTGAAAGGTCAGAGAAACAGAACAAGCCAGCCACGTTCTTACCTCTATGAAATTCTCAGCCTCAAGAGAGATACTTTCTGTTTACTCACGCCTTGTATACCTTTCTGTGCCCTGACATCTTCCTTCCTTCCTCGTGCTGAGATTAAAGGCATGTGCTACCATGCCTGGCTCTGTTCCCAGTGTGGCCTTGAACTCACAGAGATCGGATGGATCTCTGCCTCCTGACTGGTAGGATTACAGGGATGTGCGTACCATCACTGTCTGGCCTCTATGTCTAATCTCATGGCCAACTCTGTCCTCTGATCCCCAGATAAGTTTTATTGGGGTGCACAATATATCACCACATTCTTTATTTCTCTCAGACTTTCAATGCTACACATACTATTTTTTATCTTTATTGCCTGTGTACCTCTACTTGTATGTAAGGTTTTTGATCATTTGCTCATTGGTGCATTTTGAAGTGCCTAACAAGTTTAGATGCTTAGTAAGCATTTAATAAATATTTATTAGATGGATAAATAAATAAATACTCAAGGTTGGAAAGGAAAGAAACAAGTGGACAGAAAGAGAATGCTGTTGCTATGGAGGGAGGGAACTGTGGAAGCAATATCCTAGACTGTCTGAGGACACAGGAACAGCTCCGCTTTCCACTTTGAATGCAGAGATGAGGAGGCATCCATGGAGAATAAATTACTTTGAAACATAAAGTAGATTAAAAAGCTCAAACAAGTTGACATCAGAATAAAAAATGATATTTTTTTTCAAGACAGGGTTTCTCTGTGTAGCCTTGGCAGAAAAAAAAATGATTCTTAACAGCTTGTAATAACCCATTTTAAATTAGCTGGTGCCTATATTATCGGGGACAGTCTTGATGATTTTGTAAAAATTTCACAAAGTGTTCATGGCATGAAGAAGGCTATTAATGTAAGCTAATGAGTTGGGAGTCTGCTTGCTATCTGTGAATTATGTGTTTTGTTCATAAATTTGTTTCTTTAGAAGTTAGGGAGTATCTCATGGCACCTGCATGCAGTAATTAATAAGAATGTGACCAAAATAGTTGTAGTGCTTATTCTTCTGAAACTTATCAACTATCCAGGTAGGGAGACAGACATTCATGATGATGCATATGCTTTATTTATTTATAAAAACAAAGATAAGTGCTCTGATAGATAAAGTACCCATAAAAGAACAGCGATGGAAAGGCTAATAAGGATCATTTCCTTTACTCAGGGAAATGACAAGCAAATCTTTCCATTTTGGAAGAAGAAAACAGTCATGACTCAGAAGCAGCTGACTGGGATAATAACTTGAAGGACAGAAAAGGAAGCACGTCAGCTTTCGGTCAGCACAGCACATCATAGTGAAAGATAGAGGCTTGGAACCTGGGTCTGAGCGTCTTGGGCAAGTGAGAGGAAGTGGGGACTAGGCAGAACAGCTGGTCAGGGAGTCCAGGCCAGGAAAAGATGGCTGGCACTGAAGTGTCCTGAGTCAGGGCTGCTCTGAACAGTTAAGATCTGAAACAAGCTTGATCTAGGTCTGTGAGATGGATCTGAGATTTAGAAACTGCAAACTCAGTCCTTTAAAAGAGAGAAGAGTCTGAGTCTTTGACATCATGTCTGGATACAAATAACAGAAGCCTTTCAAGCAGTGATTAAGTAAGGGGTTTATTGTTCTCCACGGCACAACAGTCCCACAATGATGTGGACTTGTGATCTTTCTCTTCCCTCCTTCCTGAATTCCCTCCTGCTTGTCACCTCACAATCTTGGGATGGCAACTCCAGCACCAATTCTTTACTTCTGGTAAGGAAAGGAGAAAGACCAGGAGCACATGGCTACCTGAATTTGCCCTTTTCCAAGAATAGAAGCCCAATGAGGGAATTCATATTTGCACATCACAGATCAGACTATTTCCAACAGCCACCCCAAGCTGCAAGGGAAGCATACTGCCACTTCAAATAAAAACAGGGTTTGTCTACTGAGAGTGGAGGGGAGAATTGTAGTTGGTGTTAATAAAGGTAATGCAGTACATTATATTATAACTGTTGAAAGCAAACACTTGGGTGAATTTCAGTAGCATACACTACAGTCAAAATACAGAGAATTTGGGGCTGATAAGATGGCTCAGCAGGTAAGGGCAGTTGTTGCCTACCCTGTCTACCTGAATTTGATCCATGGGACCCACATGGCAGAAATAGAACAGACTCCTGCAAGTTTTCCTCTGACCTCCACATGCATGGCTCTTTTTGATTACACTATAGTGGCCAATTAAGCATCTCACACAAGTCCTAGCTGTAAGGAAGAGAGCACCTTCCACACACCATGATGCCTCCCTGCTGCATGATGCACACTTTTACAATGAGTATTATTAAATCCAATCCATGAGTAGTTATGGTCCTTGCTCCAGAGTGCAGTCTGTAACCTCTAGTCACTCAAGAAAGCAAGAATTCCAACACAGTTAGCAATCATTTGAGACCTCTCTCCCTTCCCAGCTATAAATCTACCATTTTCTAGGCATCTCACCAGAAAACCCACTAACTGGGAAAAGCCATGTCATAAACCCTTTGTCCAACACTAGTGGTTCCTGGTTCCATGTTATCAGACTGTTATCTCATCCAGGCACCTCTGGTACCGCCCTATAATCTCACTTAAGGAAGAGGGGAACAATGGTAGAGGGACATGTCCCTCAGAGACCCATCGAGCTATGACATCCCAGAGAACTCGAAGAACCCTATGTGCAGTCACCAAGAGGACACTTAAAACACAACTCTTCATCAGAAGCCCCACTCACGTTCTTTGGGATGCTCTAATTATTTTCTGGAGCACCTCTTTTGCTGTTTTTCATAAAAACCCCAACTCTGCTTTATACTGGCTACTTCCAAAGTTCCTCCCTGTGTTAAAGTCATGAATCCTGTGTTTGCCTGAGTGGAGGTCTGGAACAGATAAGGGAGCCACTCACCAAGGGTGACAGTGTAGAACTCTGCCTCTGTCTCTCACCACTGACAGCAGAAGAATAACTCAACTGTCCACTCCTGAATTTACACAGTCCAGTTAAGTTCCGGGCCCAAAAGGACTATCCACTATATTCCTCTTAAAATGCTCTTTAGATGGGAGATTTGTAGGTCTGTATATATACCCAGCAGCAAATGCCAGCATACATACCCACATGTACTCATGTGTACATGCCCACTTGTACAGGCTCTGCTGCGAGAATCAAAGTTCAGACTCTTAACATTTTTTTAATGATTTATTTGTTTTTGTTTATATGTATGAGTGTTTTGCCTACAGGTATGCATGTGTATATGGTGCCCATAGAAGTTAGCAGAGGGTGTCAGATACCCTGGAACTGGAGTTAGAGACAGTTTTGAGAAGCCATGTGGGTGCTGGGAACCGAACCCAGGTCCTCTATAAGAGCAGGGAGTGCTCTTAACCACAGAGCCATCTCTCTGGACCCTAGTCTCTGAGGTTTTTCATAGTCTAAATTCTTCCACAGAAAGAGGATGATTTCCCTACCTGATTTATGGCATAGCATCCTGTCTTGTGCTGCCAGAGCTTCACATTGGGCTGATAGAGTTTCTTTTGTTCAACTTCCTTTGTAACCAAACCTGAGTGATTCTAAGATGACTAAAACTGCAGCCTAGACAACACTAATTGGACTCAGTGGTTTAAAAAAAAATGGAGGCTATGAAGTGAGAAGGGAGACATGGAGGTTAATATAATCAAAATACATTGTATATGTGTATGTAGGTCTGTATATATATAAACCCAGCAGCAAATGCCAGCGTAAGTACCCACATGTACTCATGTGTACGTGCCCACTTGTACATGCTCTGCTGTAAGAATCGAAGTTCAGACTCTTAAGATTCTGAAATAATAATAATAATAATAATAATAATAATAATAATAATAATACCACACACAGCAGCAACAACGAAAATACAGCCAGGTGCTGGGTCTCTGGACCTTGAAAAATCACAAATACTGAAATGTGCACAGCTCTGAAGATGTTCCTAGAAAATTGCCCAGATCTTCATAGCTTCCATTTTTCATCTGAAGAGGTGAAGGGTTAATTCATTTTTTCAGGAAGAAATGGAGGTAATGTGGAGGAGAGTAACATTCCAGGAATTGCCGAGTGACTTGCTATGTGCTCAGGGACCAACTGCCTCTCCTCTTTTGCCCTCACAGTGTATTGCTAGTGTCTTACTAGACATCCTTTCTCATCTCTTATACTAGGATTCTGAGAGTCCACTTTTATCAGGTATATGCTGAGGTCACTTCTTCCAATCTGTCTCAGGGGTCACTTGTATCAATGATGTTCTTCTCTTCCATATTTCTGCAATGTTACTCCTCTTTTCTTTATAGGGAAGGTTTACACAGTTTTATTATCAGAAAAATCAAAGCAACTAGGTAGTAATAAACAACACAGGAGCTCAGTCGTTAAGAGTGCTTGCTGCTCTTGCAGAGAACCTGGATTTAATTCGTAGCACCTATATTGGGCAGCATACAGATACCTTATAACTCCAGCTGCAGGAAATCCAATGCCCTCTTCTGTCTCATGGGCACCAGGACATAAGTGGCACACAGACACAGACACAGACACGCACATTTTTTTTAAAATTCTAAAAAAAGTTAAGTAACATAAATGCCAAGTGTCACTTTATATACCAAATACTGTATAGATACAGTATTTCTCATACAAGGATCATCAGTACAGCCAGTGTTAATGTTCTGTAAGAATGGAATGATATGATTGGGGCTTTGCTGTTTTCATTTATATGATAACCTTTTAATATATCATAGGATCATCTAGTTGACTTTTTTTTTTTTTTTTTTTTTTGGCATCTGAGGGTCCAACCTTGTGTTTTATGTCTACAGGACTGACAATGAAGTAATGGTATTTGAATTGTCAGAGGTAATTTAGGAAAAAGAGAGCTATGTTCTTGCACTAAACAGATTTATTCCTTCTAAATAAGTACCAAAATGCTGGCAACCTCCAAGAGCAAGCACTCCACAGTGGTTCAAAACAAGACAAAAATGCTGAGAGAATCAAATCCTCACACAGCATGTGGCTCTGTAAGCGGGCCAGGCAGAAAACAGCCTATATCTCCGCTGCCAGCATTGTGTGTGCTCTCAGCAAAGCTCTGAAGTTTCATTAAATTATCACCCGTTGGGCATCTGCTCCCAGTTCCGACACAGTAGCAGGCTCTAGAGCAAATCTCTCGCTGACTTTCTCCATCAATTATATTGAAACAGCAGCAGCAACAACTCTTTGAAGGCATCAGGCAAGAACCAAGGCATCCAGGACTTGACGAACTAAATATGAAGAAAGAGAAGGCTGTTATTACATCAAGGTAACCATCTCCACTATGTTCCTCCTCCGGACACCTGCTGAATTATAAGGGAGAATCTCAGGGCCACTGGAAACTTGTAGTTCAGAGAAATATTTAGAGTCTCAAGTGGCAACAGAAACATAATGCAGTTGAGGGCTAGCCTGGGAGCCGGGATTGGAGGGCTAAGAGAGCAGCAAAATGATAAACACTGAGAATCGAGGCTGAGGGTGTGCCTTCTTAGTCTATCAAAGTGTTTGCTGATTCCTAAGCCAGCAAGTAAGAGATCAAAACTCTAAGCAGATGGAGGCAAGAAAAACACGAACGAGCACTAAATCTCATTGTACTGAGGAGTTGAAAGTGCAGGTCAGGTCCAGGATTACAGCTCTGACGCATACCACCAGGCTTTGCCGAGACCCCTGGTGGACTTCAGATAGCAGTAAGGGCAAGGGAGTAATAAGTTGGCCTCAGAGAACCAAATTCCCTAACTGGATCAGGGAAACAAACAAACGAGCATCTCCTAGGAAAAGAAGCATCACACAGAATGTTCACAATTTACATAAACTGTTGCTAAAATGTGAACCAAAATTGTCATATTGATCATAGATAACAGAACCAGTAACAGAAAATCAAAAGAAAACAGCAACAACAACAAAATGACAGAAATAGACTAAACTCAGCTTCCTTATACACAGCTAAGAATGTGAAATTGTGTGGATACTTTGGAAAACACTTTGGTTATTTCTCAAAAATGTTAAATATTGAGTTATCATATAATCCAGTAATTCTTTTACTATGTACATACTCTAGAGATAAAAATATTTATCTATACAAATACAACAATATTATTTTGATTTTCTCTGGTATCTCTTCTTGTTGATTTATAGTTTCATTCCATAATAAAGGAAAGACATTAAGTTATTTAAATTTTCTTATATTCATTATGAGTTGTTTTGTGTCCTAAAATGTCATCTATTTTAGAGAAACCTACGGGCTACTGAGAAGAATGTATGTTCTGTTGAGCCGATGATCTATAATGTCATGTAACCTTGATATTTCTTTGTGGATTTTTGTCTAAATGACCCATCTATTGATGCAATGGGATATTGAAGTTACTTACTATTATTGTGTTGAGGTCAGTATGTGTATTTATTGCCAGTGTATTTATTCTGTGAAACTGGTAGTGTAGATGCTTGGCTCACGTGTTTACTAGTATAATACATTCTTGATGGATTGACCCCTTAATCAATGTTTATCAGCTTTCCTCCTCTGGGTTGACTGATTTTGGCTTGATGTCCATCTTGACAGACATGAGTGCAACTGTACCCGCTCACCTCTCATTTCCATCTGCTTGGACTGTTTGCTTCTGTCCTTTCGCCTAGAAGACTATGCTCTGCTATTGATGTGTGTTTCTTACAGGCAATTTAAAAAAAATGTCCTTATAGCTAGGCAGTGATGGCGCATGCCTTTAATTCCAGCTCTTGGGAGGCAGAGGCAGGCAGATCTCTGTGAGTTTGTGGCCAGCCTGGTCTACAGAGCTAGTTCTAGGACAGCCAAGGATTACACAGAGAAATCTTGTCTTGAAGAAAAACAAAACAAAAGGCTCATTTTAAAATCCAACCCGCTATGAATTTTTATTGGAGGACCGAGACAATTAATGTTCAGAGTTGTTATGGGAAGGTGTCTGTTAGCCCCAGCAGTCTGCTGTTTCTGTAGTGTTTATCTCTCTCCTGTTCCCCATTTGCTCATTTACTGTTCTGGTGAGTCCATTCTTTCCTTTGGCCTTGTGGATGTGCTTATCTTTTTCCTTAGTGTGTAGGATTCCTTCAAGTACCTTCTGTAGTGCTGGCTTAGGGGTCACAAAGTATTTATCACGGGAAGTTTTTATTTCTCCTTCAATTATAAAGGGTAATTCTTCTGGATATAGTAATCTGGGTTGGTGCTTGTCTTTTAAAGACTGAAATACACTGTTCCTACCATTCCTTGCTCTCCTGGATTTTACAGTGTTTTGTTTTTGTTTGTTTTTTGGTTAGAAATCTGCTATTTTTCTTCTGGGTTTGCCTTTATATGTGACTTGATGCTCTCTCTTGAAGTTTTCAACAGTCTTTATTTTATATGTTTACTATTTTAATTATAGTATGACATGGGGATATTCTTGTTTGGTTTTATCTATTTTGGTGTTCTACATTCCTCCTATATTTGGAGAGCCATCTTTCCCTAGACTCAGAAAATTTTATTGAAATTATTTTCTGTGCCTTTAGCTTATATTTCTCATTCTTCTATGACAATGGTTCATAAAACGAGTTCCATAGAGCTGGGTAGTGGTGGCACACGCCTTTAATCCCAGCGCATGGGAGGCAGAGGGAGGTGGATCTCTGGGAGTTCCAGGACAGCCAGGATTGTTAAAATGAGAAACCCTGTCTAGAAAAAACAAAAACAAAACAAAATCCAAAGAGCGCACAAAAAACTCCCGAAACAGGAGTTACAATTGGTTGTGAGCTGCCTACCATGGGTGTTGGGCACCATACCAGTATCCTCTGGAAGAACAGCAAGCTCTCTTAACCAGTCACCCACTTTCCAGTCACTGTTCATACGTTCTTATTACTTTATATTTGTTGTTGTCTGCCTGTACTTCTCTTGAGCCATTCTGTTGATAATGTTTTCCATTGAGTTTAGTTTATGTTTATTTCAACTTTTTTTGTGATTTACTGAGGTTTTTGGTTTTTTTGTTTGTTTGTTTGTTTGTTTGTTTTTCGAGACAGGGTTTCTCTGTGAAGCTTTGCGCCTTTCCTGGAACTCACTTGGTAGCCCAGGCTGGCCTTGAACTCACAGAGATCCGCCTGGCTCTGCCTCCTGAGTGCTGGGATTAAAGGCGTGCGCCACCACCGCCCGGCTTGAGGTTTTTGTTTTAAAGTCTGATTTTTTTCATTATTTCTCCTTTCTTTATTGAAATTCTCTTTCATATCCTATGCTGGTTTTCTTTTTTTATTTAGATTTTTATTTATAATCACTTTGAATTCATTCAGGAGTTAATTCATTTCCCTTTTGTTCTTTTCTTTTTGGGGGGCGGGGTAGGGGGTTGATTTTTTTAAGACAGGGTTTCTCTGTGTAGCTCTGGCTGTCCTGGAACTCACTCTGTAGCCCAGGCTGGCCTTGAACTCGCAGGGTTCCACCTGCCTCTGCCTCCAAACGCTGGAATTAAAGACATGTGCCACCATGGCCTGTCTAATTTGTTTCCTTATTGTGTGGGAAATTCTTACAATCATTCTTTTTCAGTGTTTGGGATTTTATCTAATTCAGTCTCATTGCTATGGAGCTGCTGATTTTTGGAGGAATCATGTTGCCTTAAGTCTCCGTTTTCTTGCATTTCTGCAGTGAGACGTGCACATCTGGCTGGGTGGTGTGGGTTGGAATTCTTTGATCATCTGCGTTCTCTCAGTTGAAGTATTTGCACTGTTCAAGTGGGATCAGGCTGAGGTAGGATTGAGGTAGAAATCTTCCTTACTGGACTGAAGATGTAGCTCAGTAGCTAAGCCCACAGACCATGTGCTCAGGCATCAGGCACACTCTCCTGCACCACTCCAAGAACAGAAAAACGAACTTCAAAAGCAACCATAGCTAATGGGTAGGCCTATCATGAAAATACAGGAAAAAAAAAAAAGCCTGGCATGGTGGCGCACGCCTTTAATCTCAGCACGCAAAAGGCAGAGGAAGGGCAGATCTCTGTGGGTTCAAGGTCAGCCTGCTCTACATAGTGAGTTCCAGGACTATGTAGAAAGAACCTGTCTCAAAACAAAACAAAAAATATATTTGTTGCTAAGTGTAGAAATCAGAAAAAAAAAAATCTGAGAAGGCTAGCCATATCATCGGAGAAAAAAAATAGAAAAGGGAAATGTAAGTAGAAAAGAAGGAACAGTAAAAGCGAGAGAAGAGAAGGCAGGTCCGGCCAAAGAGAAAGAAGTAAAGAACTGTAATCACATAAACTAAGACAAGTCCAGCACTCAAGAGGCCATCAGAGAGCGTCCCAGGCCCGGTTCCAGCCCTTGGGAGAGGCATCATAAAGAGAAATGGGGGGGGGGGGGGTGTCAGGCTTAGGCCAAAATGGTCCCCAGCATTAAATTAGCTATTGAATGGTGTCTGCCTCTGTGCTGGCACTCACCTGAGCACAGATGCAGATCCTGTTTCTGCGTCTTCTTCTTTTTCTTCTCTTTCTATTTGTGTTGGTGGCTTCTGACCAGAACAAAACCTTTGTGGTATTTCATTTCCTGTGTTGACCTTTGCTTGTTTGCTCAGCAACCATAGGGTATTGTTTGTGTGCTGGGCCCTAGGAACTGTAACTGGAGATGTCTTCAAGTCTCTGGGTGCTAGGAGGGACTGCCAGGAAGCTCTCCACTGACCTACCCTGGACACCAGCATCTTTAAACACTTGGTACTGCCCTTTCCTCTTCCAGGAAACTAGTTAGGTCTAGATGGGTCTCAGTTCAGCCAGATAGTCTGTGTGCCAGCACGCAGTGAATAGTCCTTTGACACATGCCCCGTCCGTCACATTGGTCACATCGTAGTCAAAGGAGGCACCTTTGCCTCTACAGCCACCTAGCCAATTACTCAGCAATGGTCTTTTAAAATCAGCTTCTGGAGGTTGCTCTGGTCAGAGGCTGGGAGGAGATGACTTCCTGATAGGTGTACTCTGTGTGGACCCAAAGATCACTGCCTGGATGGACTGCAAATCTAGTCAGTGACATGTCCAGTGTGGGGGTATATTTTGAATCTCTATTTTGTTTTTTGTTTTGCTTTTGGTCTCTGCCAGCATATGCAGCTGCCATGGGCTCTCTGGGTCTCTCTCTCTCTCTCTCCCTCCCTTCTTGTCTTCCTCTCTCCCTCCCTTTTTCCCCTGGCCCTACCCCGCTTTGCTCTGCTCTGTAAATCTGGTACTGAAAGTAGAGTGCAAACGTTCAGGCTTTCTATCTTAAGCTTGCGCTCACTTGGCACGAGGAGCTGAGGCCGAGGCCGCTCCGAAGGACTCTGGACTATTTTTGTCTACTTTTTAAAGTTCCCTTTCTTTCTTTGCTACAAACACTAGTGTGCTCTCACAGTCCCCAAGCTCATAGCGCAGCTTCTCCCAGTTTGCTCCTCAGAGATTCTAGCAGGCAGCGCTTGGGTGTCATCTGCCAACCTCAGGTCTCCCTTTCCTGCATGTGCACGCCCATGTGTGTGTGTGTGTGTGTGTGTGTGTGTGTGTGTGTGTGTGTGCATGTGTGTGTGCATGTGTGTTGCTGGAGATCAAAGTCAGAACTTTGAGCTTGTTGGGCAGATAGGTTCTCTGGCACTGAACTGCACCACTAACCCTTGTTTCATACATTCATTCTTTAACAATATGTATACGCTTACAGTGCAGCTGACCGGATAAGAACTGGGATTTCAACTTAGAAAATATTCTCATGCTTGGGGACATATAATAGAGACATTGATACTTGAAAGAATGCCTCACCTGTATTTCCTTTAGTATTCTGTACTCATATGCCTGTAAAAAGATATGATGAAGAAAAAATAGGATGCAAAGGCACATCCCAACAGGAGGATCTTTCAAGGTTTCCAGTGTTCAAGTAGCTTGTCAATAACCTGGGGGTGGGGGGTGGAAGCCAGCTCCTGTAAAGACCAGGCCTTGGGTCCACTTGCTTCTGCGTTCTTTGCAGAGTGCTGACTTCAGCATAACACTCTTTCAGTATCCCCAGGCAAGTCCAGGGTAGCACCGGACACGAGGGAGTCATTATGTGTTTGATCTCTTTCTTAACTCCCTCCAACTTGGCAAAAGGCAGACACTTTCTGTGGGTGTCTTTATTTACCTCCAGCATCCTTTCTTAACTCACTCTGACTTTCCACACTGATCCCACACTACCCATATATTTTTAAGTTATAAGTGAAGAGGAACCCTCCTGGCATCTTTCTAGAAGGCTGCCATATAGCCCTGCTCATCTTTAGCAAGCACTTTCCATGAGGCATTGACTCACCTGTTTAATTACCTGCTTCCTCTAAGGCTGTGATTTCCTTAAGGCCAGTGCTGCGCCTTCCTAACCGGGTTCCCAGGGCCTGCCTTGCAGGAGGCCAGAGAGCTTGGATCTGTTCCTCTCCCCTCTGAGTTTTCTGCCATTAATACTCTTCCACTCAGTCAGAAGCAAACCCCATAACATCACATCTATTCTCAGAGAACCAAAGAAGCCTTCTTCCCTGCCATCAACTGGCATGCCTTACTGAGCCACGTACAACACTGCAACAATGTGAGAAAATAAGGGCTCCCACGAGACATGACTGGCACATCCGGCTCAGGAAGGCTGATGGTCAAGGTGGGGGTTGAAGTGTTTTATTCAGGTGAGAGCTGGAGTCTTCCGGAATAGCAAGTGAAGCAGGGAGGGATGAGAACTGGACGGAGGGCTTGAGAGCAGAGCATACGCTGGGAGGTGAAAGCCAAGGAAGGCAGGACTCTAAGCTGTGGGTGACAGTGGATTGGAGGCAGAGCATTACACAGCAGAGAACTTAAAATGCACCCGGAGGTATGTGTAGGAAGGAAGGAAAGGGAGGGTATGAAACTGGACTGAAGAGAGTATATTTACGAAAATAATTCAAACTTTTAGAATTTTATTAATGTACAGGTGAGTCTAGCCAACGTCCCACTCCGTGTCAGCCCAGATGAACTTGAGGAGGCAGAAATGAATCCTCTTTAATCTTTAATGGGGTGAGATTCAGTCTTGGTTATACTTGGACTTTCAAGGGGGCTTTATAAAATGCCAGTGCCTGGACCCCACTCCTAGGGAGTCTGATGGAGTTAATTTCTTGTGAATCCTTCCTGAGCCTCCTTACAAAAATTCA
Source organism: Peromyscus attwateri (assembly GCA_902168425.1). NCBI lineage: Eukaryota > Metazoa > Chordata > Mammalia > Rodentia > Cricetidae > Peromyscus > Peromyscus attwateri. The sequence continues at coordinate 14,073 of CABHPP010124639.1, forward strand.
GCTAAGGCAAATATTTATAATTTTTTCCACAAATTTGTGCAATGTTAAAATACCATTTTTGTTAGTGTCATCCCCTTTCAAAAATTAAGATTGAGTCTTTTTTTTTTTCCCAAGACAGAGTTTCTTTGTGTAGCCCTAGTTGTCCCAGAACTTGCTCTGTAGAAGAGGCTGATCTCAAACTCACCGAGATCTGCCTGCCTCTGCCTTTTGAGTGCTGGGATGAAAGTCATGGGCCACCATCGTCTGGCTAAGATTAAGTGCTTTAAAACCTATGTTATAAATGATAAATATCAATTTTCTCTTAAAGTAAGAAAGATTTCTTGGAGAAACTATGTGTTCTAGATTTGAACAAGAAATACACAAGGAGGTCTTGGGATAACTTGCCTTAAAAGAAAAAGACAGAAAAACAAACAAAGTGAGTTGATCAGAGCTGAAGAGATGCCTTAGAGGTTAAGAGCACTAGCTGCTCTTCCAGAGGACCAGGGTTCAATTCCCAGCACCCATATGGCAGCTCACAATTGTCTATAACTCCAGTTTCAAGGGATCTGGCACCCTCACACAGACATACATGTGGGCAAAACACCAATGCACATGAAATAAAAACAATTTTAAAAAAAGAAAGAAAGAAGGTGAGTTGTTTTGCAAAGACTAGAAGAATCATGCATAAAGAACTCAGGTTTTGGAACCGTACAGAAGATTCAGCATTTGTGGTGGTTTGAAAGAAAATGGCCCCTAAAAGGAATGACACTGTTAGGCGGCGTGGCCTTGTTGGGGTAGGTGTGGTCTTGTTGGAGGAAGTGTGTCACTGTGGAGGCAGGCTTTGAGGTCTCATATATGCTTGTCACATCCAGTGAGACAGTTTAGTTCCTGTGGCCCACGTAAGATGTAGAACTCTCAGCTACCTCATCAGCACCATGTCTGCCTGCACTGTGCCTCTGAACTGTAAGCCCCCCAATGAAATGTTTCCCTTTATAAGAGTTGCTGTGTCCATGGAGTCTCCTCACAGCAATGGAAACCCTGACTACGACAGCAGTTAAGAATGCTTTCTGCTCTTGCAAAGGCCTGTGTTTGACTCCCAACACCCACTTGTAACTCCAGTTCCAGGGGATCTGATATCTGATGCCCTCTTCTGGCATCCATGGCCACTACACACACACACACACACACACACACACACACACACACACACACACACCTAAAAATAAAATAATAATAACTTAAAAAAATATTCAGGTCTAAACTGTGGAGACTTACTGTGGGCAACAATGGGAATAGATTAGTGAAACCTACAATTGTATAATGATATTCCAAAAATATGAACATTTAGAGGCATCTAGAGGACCTCATTAGTTTAAAAACTGGGCAGCGGGGAGGGGGGTGTAGTGCTAATCAAGCACAAACTATCACTGAGCAATCAAGTGTAATGATAGAAGTGTCTCTTTACAGACTATTCTGTCAAATAGATAAGGAACGAAAGGATATTGTCACCCTGTACCCCTCATACATGAGAGAATGGGAGGTCAGTTTGGAGGCAATGGAATCACAGTAGAGAAACGGCCCAGTGTGACAAATCTTGAGGTACACAGCACTACTTATGAAGTCATCTTTTTACCAGGAAGAACAATGACCGCAAAAATAGCCACCACTCAAGCCGCCTATAGATGGAACTATCAGCTCACGGGGAAATACAGGGAACAGAAGTACATTGTACCATCTGTTCTAGTTTGCTGTCTGTTGCTGAGATCAAACACTGACAAAAAAGAACTTGGGGAATGTCTTAGTTTAGATTTCTATTGCTGTAAAGAGACACCATGACCACAGCAACTTTTATAAAGGAAAACAAATTAATTGGGGCTTGCTTACAGTTTCAGAGGTTCAGTCCATTATCATCAATGGCAGTACATGGCAGCATGCAGGCAGACATGGTGCTGGAGAAGGAGCTGAGAGTTCTATGTCTTGATCCACAGGCAGAAGGAGAGACTGTGTACTGGGTGTAGCTTGAGTGTACATGAGACCTCAAAGCCCACCCCAACAGTGACACACTTCCTCCAACAAGGCCACACCTACTCTAATAAGACCATGCCTCCTAATAGTGTCATTCCCTATGGGTTAAGCCTTCACACACATGAGGCTATGGGGGTCATTCCTATTCAAACCACCACAGGGAGGATTTATTTCATTTTTATGCTTTACAGTCCATCATTGAGGGAAGCCAAGGCAGGAACTCAGGGCAGAAACCTGGAGACAGGAATTGAAGCAGGGGCCACAGAGGAAGGAGGAACACTACTTACTAGCTTGCTTTCTGTGATTTGCTCAACGTGTCTTCTTATAAAAACCAAGAGGTGTCAATCTTCCAGAGGTGGCACTGCCCATTGTGGACATAGTCTTCCTACATCAATCCTTAACCAAGACAATTCCCCATAGACATGCCCACAGGTAAATCTAATGTAGGCAATTCTTCAATCAGGAATTCCCGGGTGACTCTAGTTTGTTTGTTTGTTTTTGTTTTGTTTTGTTTTTTTGAGACAGGGTTTCTCCGTGAAGCCTTGACTGAACTAGAACTTGCCCTTATAGACCAGGCTAGCCTCAAACTCATAGAGATCTGCCTGCCTCTACCTCCCAAGTTCTGGGATTAAAGATATTCACCACCAATACCTAGTTATTCTAGGTATTGTTTCCTATAGGAAACAAATAATTGTAAGGGTAAAAGGGAGACAGTGCATTCATCTGTGAAAAAAGTGTTGACATGCCAGGCCTGATGCTGTTCCCTTGCAAGGCTTTTTTCAGAGTTGGTCCTTGGTTGATTTCGGGGAAGTTCCCTCCAAAACTCCCTAACTGAGGAGAATGGCCTTGGTGCTTAAGCTGCCGTGCAATGTGGTTTATGGTGACATCTGCTTTCATTCTGGAAACCTTAAATGACAGTGTGTGCAGACAATGGGTACCTACCTATAGGACCAGCTTCCAATAAATACTCTGGACACTGAGATTTTGATGAGCTTCCCTGCATGACAACATTCCACACTTTGTCATAGTCTGATGCTGGAGGAATTAGTGTGTCCTGTGTGGCTTTATTGGGAGAGGGCTCTTGAAGCTTGTGCTTGGCTTACTCTGGCCATAACTCTCATGTACTTATCTCTTTTTGCTGACTTTTCTTTTTTTTTTTT
>CABHPP010124639.1:17636-29648 GCA_902168425.1 Peromyscus attwateri
TTTTTTTTTTTTCCACCTTGTGGTGTTTTGCATGAGATTGAACTCACAGGCTCATATAGTTGAATGCTCAGTGGAACTGTTTGGAAAAACTAGGAGGTGTGGCCTTGTTGGAAGATATTTGTTACTGGAGGCAGACATTGAGTTTTCAAAAACCCATGCCATTTCCTAGTATCTTCTCTGCCCCCAGCTTGTAGGTCAAGATGTAAGCTCTCAGCTACTGCTCCAGTGCCATCCCTGCTTGCCTGATGCCTTGCTCAACACCATGATGGTAAGGTACTCTACTCCCAGAAACTATAAGCCCCAAATAAACTTTCTTCTATAAGTAATCTTGGTGTTTTTTTTTTTTAATCACGGAACAGAACAGTAACTAAGTCACACCTTTATCTTTTTTTAAACTTTGTATATATGTATATGAGTATGCAGAGGCCAGAGGACATCTGGTGTCCTGCTCTCACACTCCATCTTATTCCCTTGAGACACAGTCTTTCACTGAACCTGGAGCTAGGATGGAAATCAGGAAGCCCCAGTGGTTCTCCTGTTTCTTCCCTCCACAGTGCTGGGATTACAGGTGTGCATGCAACTATGTGAGCTTTTTTATGTGGGTCCTGGGACACAAACTCTCTTTTTGCACTTGCCCAGTGAGTGTTCTTACCCACGGAGCCATCTCTCCAATGCCCAAGAGAAGTCTAAGAGAGGAAAGATGTCATCCATCATGGCAGGGCGAGCAGAGCCGATCCATTCCTGGTGCCAGAAAGCATCCAGGTGATGCCTACACCACTGGCTTTTCCATTTTCCTCCTTTTTTCAGTTTAGGACCCCAGTTTGTAGGGGATAGTACCACCCACATTCACAGAAAGATTTCTCCTCTTGTGATTTTTTTCTGGAAATATCTTCCCAGACACACCAGGGAGTGCACTTGCTAATCTAGATGTTTTCTAATCCTTTCAAGCTGGCAATGCACTATCCCATCAGGGTCCCCCATGTCTTTTGGCAAGCTGGAGGAGGTGATTGCAGGGGACAGTAGGGCTTTCTTTCAGGGGGGTCCTAGTTCTGTGGCTGGTGATAGTTATGGTGTTCTGGGATGACTTTCTGTAAGGCTTCAGGGAATGTTAGTCAAGATGCTACTGTGGTGAGCCACATAAACCAACTCCTACCATTTTTAGAGAAAGAATTTTAAAAGGCTCTTGCAAGGATATGGAAACCTCACAGAATTAAAGGGAAAACACCATGGTTTGGATGTAACATGCTTTCTCAAGGATTCCTGGGTTGGAAGTCCAACTCCCAGCATGGTGCTATCAAAATGGTGGGACTTTTAAAGGTCCTCTAAAAAAATTTTATTTATTTACTTTTGTTTTATGTATATATGTGTGCACCTGGGTGCAGGTCTACGTACTATCTGCATGAAGTGCCCAAGGAGGCCAGTAGAAGACATCAGATCCCTTAGAAATGGAGTTGTAGATAGCTGTTGGCTTGCATGTGAGTGGTGGGAATGGAACCCAGGTCCTCTACTCTGGAAGAGCAGCTCGGGCTCTTAACCGCTGAGCCATCTCTCCAGCCCCAAATAGCAAGAGAATTTTATGTTGTTGTTGGCACTGCACTCTCAGACAAGAGTAAGGGAGTTATTTCCCACAAGAGTGAATTGTTACAAAAGTCTCAGCCTGACCCCTGAGGAGGTACTGTCTAGCTTTTGTCTGGCATCATGATATCACCCTCTTGCATGCTCTCCTACCAGCACAATGGCCTCAAGGGAACTGAGCAGACACGGGTATCATGCCCTTGAATCTACAGAACTGTGAGCTTAGCATACCGTTTTTCTTTGTAAATTATTTAGTTGCAGACAATTATTATAGTCACAGAAAAAAGATACCAATGCTAAACAGTAAGTCCGGGAACCGGGTCAGGTTAGAGGAACTCTAGGAAGCAGGAACTAGTGGACAATCTCTTCAGAGATTCCCCAGAGTGGGGAATGGATCTAGCTTGGGTTATGGGTGTAGTCTGAATGAGGAAAAGGGAGGGCTCCTTGATCACAGTCCTCTCATGTCCACATACAGAGGGTAGAGGATGGGCATGTTCCTATAGGGAATCGTGGGATAATGACTATGACAGATATATATCAGGGCTGGAGAGATGCTTCAGCTGTTAAGAGCACCGGACTGCTCTTCTAGAGGTCTGGGACTCAATTTTCAGCTCACAACTCCAGTTCCAGGGGAGCAGATGCACTCTTCTGGCCTCTGGGGGTACCAGGCAGGTATGTGGTGCACAGACATACAAGCAGGCAAAATACCCATGTATATAGAATAAAATAACAGTAATAGATTTCCATCACTGAGAGCTTCCAGGAAGACTGGTCAGGATAACCTGTACCACTGATTTTTCTCCTGGTTGGTGTAGCTTGAGAAACAAGGGCTATGCTAGAGAAATTTGTGACATATGATTGTCCTCTCTTTCCTGCCCAAAGGAAATTTCAAACTCCCTGAATAGTGTGTGTATGTGTGTGCATCTCTCATATATATATATATATATATATATATATATATATATATATATGTGTGTGTGTGTGTGTATGTACATATATACATATATATGTATGTATTTATACACACACATATTATTAGAGCCTTATTCATATATTCAGGCTGACCTTGAATTCACCATATAGCTGTTGGTTACCTTGACCTTCTGATCTTTCTACTAGGATTGCACTCTGCACCACCTGGTTGATGTGTTACTGGGGATCAAATTTCCCTTTGCGTCAGAGTTCTCTTGTGGTATGGCCCACATCCTGTTCCAGCAAGATGAAGGAGTAGATGACATGGGGGTTCCAGGTTCTCATCTGCCATCTGTCACTTAGTAGACACTGATTAAATATTTGATGATATAAATGGCAGGTAAATAAATGCATGACTAGTATGAAGGGCATTGGCTGGACTTGTTCTGGAATGAGAATCCAGGGCCTCCACCCTTTTCTAACACTGAGTATAAAGAGTCTCCAGGAAAAGAAAGAGTTCAGTAAAGACCAGCCGTGTCCCCACGTTCAACACCTCAGTACCAGCCACATTCAGAGGGAAGTGGCTAATGGAAGGCTGGGCAGACACAGGTGACCTCTGGTCTGTGTAGAAAAACACAGACTGTACTTTGGGCTGATCTTGCACATATAGCCTCACACTTTGCTGTCCTTAGCAGTCTGCAGCTCCTGGATTCCCCTTGTGTCTGGAAGGCAGCTTTCCTTCAGCTCAGAAGCAGGAAATGTGCGCTGCCCATGCACCCCGCTGATTGGTTTAGGAGTTGTGTTTTCAGTATGGTGACAGTCACCTGACTCTGCAGGGCCGCTTCTGCTCCTTTCCTATGACAGAGCCTGGGACATGTTTTTCTGGAATGTCTGAGGGTGGGGCTGTGGCCGCTGCTCCTGGGTGGGGTTAGAGAACGCTGCATTATTTTCAAGTTTGTCCTGGGAAGACAGGCAGAGCCAGGAAAGTGAAACCAGAGGGAGGTTGAAGGTGGTATATCCCTTGGTCACTTCCCTGATGGCCACCTCTCTTTGCTAGTTTGGAGGTTGGAAACTGCTATTTAATAGGACAACGCTCCCTTTAGAACTGAAAAGAAGGCAAAGGAAGGGTATTTTCATACACAACGCTGGCCTCCCTCATTCCTGAGAACTGTGAAAGCTCTCCTGGTACATAGGAGCTGCTCAGCCAGGAGGGTAGACGTCAAAGACTGCTAAGTGTTCTTCGGTGGGAGAGAAAAACCTCTCTGGGAGGAAACTGTGAAGTACAGTAACTTGTGGCAAATAGATGGTATTCACAGCCAACTGAAACTCTTCATCGGCCCTGGCCACATCACACCTCTCGCACCAGCACTTGGGTGTTTCTCAGTGTGTGTTGGGGGTGGGGGGTGGGGCGTCTGTTTTTCTGCTTTGGTTCTTTCCTCCACATCTATAGTGCTAGAATTACCGAATTACAGGTGCGTGCCACCATGCCTGCTCAGTGCCATGCTGGGGCTTGACCCCAAGGTTTCAGGCCTGCTAGGCAAGCACTCTGCCAACTGAGCTACATCCTTAGCCCCAGATTTTGGTTGTTGCAATTTGTTTTATATTTCTCTTCGGTGGCTAAAGGAGGAATCTGCAACTGGTCTTCTGTATAACCAAAGCATATAATTAACTGAAACCAGAAGAGGAAAAGCCCTTTAGATGCAAAACTATAGCCTTATGGCTGCATCTTAGCATAGAATAAGCTTCTAGGGCTGTAAGGCTCTCACAGAACCAAATAGCTCCACTTATTTCTTTCAGACACCCAGACAGCCCTTTGTCATACACACCAAAACAGGATATCTGAACAGAAGGTGTTCAGTGCCACAGCCAAGCCAGTAAAGCTTCCTGTTAGTGAAAGATAAACCTGGGTTCCAGACATGGCAAATTTGCTGCAGAAGCAGAGCAAATGAACAGAGATTGTGGGAGATCCAGCTGGAGAGAGAGGGACAGGTCACAAAAGGGACTCTCAGACTAAGGGACTTGTTCTCTTAAGCAAAAGGAGCAGGGAGAAGCGGAGCAGAAGGATAGTAGGAAAAGAATCTTTTTGTAAAACACTTACATATGTGTGTGTGTTTGCGTGCGCACATCATGTTGGTGTGCATGCCACAGCATGCGTGTGGAAGTCAGAGGACATCTTTCAGGAGTCAGTCCTCCTACCAGGTGAGTCTCAGGGACCATGACCCAGGCCATAAACTCAGGCCATAAAGCTCAGTGGCTAGTACCTTAACCAACTGAGCCATCTTGCCAGCCCAGGAAAACCATATTTGAAAAAAGATTATTTTGCCCATTGGTTTATGTGTTACGTGAAATGTGAGTCCGCAAAACCACTTCCTTATACACCTCCCATGGACAAACAGGCTTGAGAAACCCTGTCTATTTTACTCTTGGAGTCTCCTGGTGATCCACAAAACACATTTGTTTCCCAAGCCTCTGAGAAATCACAAGAGAAAACATCATCAGTTTTCCAGAGAGGGGGGGGGGTGGAATTTAATTCTAGACTTTCAGCCAACCTTACAATGAAATAACTTCTCTTCTTCAATGATACAGACAGCTTTGAGATAAACTTGGAGGTAGCTCGCTTTTCTGTGGCAGTGTGTTGGCCAATCAGTTTAAGAGCAGGTGAATCTAACCAGCATGTGCGAGCAGCGCTAGGAAGTACCTCGAACGTTCCATGGCATGACCATTACATGTATGAGCTTACAGCTGCCAGGTCTGTCTGCACTAGACCTGCACAAGATCAACCCAGTTAAAATTTCAAACATGGAGGGAGAAGGACTCCCCGAGTCCCACCCCTAACAGGGAAGCTAATGGTAGTTGATGGAGGTTGAGGAAGACGGTCGCATTCTTTGGGGGCTGTGGCTATTGGTAGGTTTCCACGCCCCAGTGATGACCACCCACGTGTGCACATATGGGCAGTACTGACTGGACTTTGTGGATCATAAAAAGAGAGAGAGATGGAGTTGGGAGGGAGATCGGAGACATGTTAGAGGAGGTAGGAGTGGGGAGTGAGTAGATGGATATGACCAAGATACACATGGAAGAATCTTTACACAAGTGGGGGGAAAAAGGAAGTCCCACTAGTAGAATATCATGGAACTTAATATTAGTGTGTTTGACAGTGTTGTGCTTCTAGACACTTCCTGAGACCTGCAGATAGAGCCAATCCTGTGTGTGGTTCTCTATATATTTTTTTCCTTTGGTTTAGGGCACCATGGTACCGAGAGGGCAGTCGTCTCTGATGCCCCAGTTCACACAGTCTGCCCAGCAGGCTTCTGCTGTACCTCACTGCCTGCTCTTTTTCATGGGCTCCTTCCAGATGACTGCACTGAGCTGTCTCCTCTCTGGCCAGCAGGGAGACTCATTTCCCAGCTATTGCCTCCCAGGAGAGTGAGAGGGCACACACACAGCTCATATGTCATGGCTTCCCTTCTTGCTACATTCTCCTGGTCTCAGAGTAAAAGGTTTTCCATGGGCACACTGAGTATGGGTGCTAGAGAGAGCTAGACTCATGAGTGATGAGGGTGTGTGTATGTGGTTTTAGAATTGTTTCCCACGATTATTATTGTTTAAGTATTTATTTTTGATTAGCATATAATGCGTTAGAGATCATTATGGCATTTTTGAGCAAAACTGTAATGGTTCTCCTTCCCTCGTCTCCTGTCCCTTCCTACCCCGATGGTCCCTTTTAGCCTCCTGTTTGTCCCTCTTTTCCTTTTGCTTGTCCTGTGTTTCCTTTTGCCTACCCCAGCCTTTCTCATCGCCTGTTACTACCTTCTCTTGGTCTCTGTCTAGATTTTTAGGCTTTATTTACACTTACCCCTGTTTATATGTACACACTACAGTCTAGGTTTTACATGGGAAAGAGAATATGAGTTGGTTTGTTTTTATTTCTGAGTCAGGGTCACCTTGATTACATTAAACTTTCTAGATCTAAACATTTTCCTGAAGTTTTCATTTTTTCTTTACAGCTGAAAAAGATTCCATTGTGATATAAGCTACATCTTTATTATACATTCTTCCGTTGATGGACATCTAGGCTGGTTACATTTCATATGTGTACACACGTGCACAAGTATGGACATACGAATATCATGATGTACTGTGTTAAAAGGGCCACTTTCAGGAGTAGATTTTCACCCTCCACCTTACTGCGGCAGAGTCTCTCTTTGTTTCTTCTGATACACATTATATTACAGAATAGCTGGCCAGCGAACTGGCCCTCAAGCTCCCGGATGATTCTCTTGTCCCTGCCTCCCATATCTCCTCAGGAGTGCTAGAAGCACAGACATGCCCCACCTCATTTGTTTTTTTGTTTTGTTTTGTTTTTTACATGGTTTCTGGGGATTGAATTCAGGTTGTCAGGCTTTTGTGGCTAGCCTTTTACCTGGCGATCCACACCTCCACCTGCATGATTAAGGCTAGCAAGTCTGCAATGTGCAGAAGGAGATAGAAGCTCAGGGAAGAAGTGTCAAATGGAAGGTTTCCTCTAGGAGCCCCAGTCCTTCAAAACTGTCCACCGCATGGAGCCTACACATGTCATAGTTAATCTGGTTTGCTTAACATCTTCTGCCTTAAATATTATTCTCATTGAAAATATATTTTCACAGTGACACTCAGCTAAGTGTTTGACACCAAATGGCTATAATGACTTAACTGTCTCCTTAGGTGTCTGTGGAGTTGGGCCCATCCCACCAGACTCCTGTGTCTTGTGAAGTGACTTTCTTCTTGGGCCACTGTACCTCTTGGAAGCCCGACTTCCATGAAGGCCAAACCCAAACTAAAACTAACCTCTGGTCCAGCCAGGGTGATTTGTGACGTGAACAGTGTCATGATCCTAAACCCACCAATACAGCCTTAGTTTGCATGAAACTTAGTTATTTTTCTCTCACAAGTTCCACTCCCAAGGAGTTTCTTCATTAGTCAAACATCAGAAGTTTTAAGTTTAATTATTAAAAGCTCATAGCAGGCCAACAGAGAAATGAAAGATTAGGAGCTGGCTACCAGTTAGTAGAAGGAAAGTAGCCAAACAAGCCAGCATTCAATGTTTGGAAGACTGAATGGAAATAGTTAGGGTGTCACTGTGTACTGGACAAGGAAGGTAGGGCAGGTGACTGGACCTCTTTGGGTCCAGATAGGACAGTAATATATCTTTAAAATGTAAAATGTCTTCATAGGACTTGGGATATAGCTCAGTGGGTAAGATGCTTACCTAGCATGGGCAAGTCCCCCAGTTACATTCCTGGCATAATATAAATTGGACATGGTGGCCCATGCCTATAACTGTAATACACTTTGGAGGATCAGAAGTTCAAGGTCATCCTCAGCTATGTAGCAAGAGCAAAGCCAGCCTGGCATTCATGAGACCTTGACTTATAAAGAATTATGTATTTGTCTTATTTTTAGGCATCAAGTTTTGCTCATCAAGGTCATAACAACTGTACATATAGAAGTTACAATGTGACATTTCAATACATATAAACAGTGCATAATGATCAGACCTAGGTAAATGGCATATCTTCACATCAAACACTTACTATTTCTTTGTGTTAAAAACATTCAGTTCCTGCCTATTAGATTTCAAAATCATAGTATGTTTTGAAATATACAATTAGTTGTTGCCAATCATAGTTACCCCACTGTGCTTTATAACTGTGGAAGTTATTTCTTCCAGCTGAGTGTTGTGACAAACTCCTATAATTCTAGCGTGAGGGAGACTGAGGCACAAGCCGACTTGTTCTATGTAGTGAACTCTGTCTCTAACAACAAACACTCAAGGCCTGCTTCAAAAAAGAGAATTCATGCCTTGTGCTGTAAGCCTGCAAGAGTCCGTGGCTGGGGAGGTCCCAGGCCTTGGGGGGAACCAACTCTTGTCGTTTTGCTGATTGGTCATGTGTCAACTCGCCTTCAGCACTTCCGTTTATAGCCTGGGGTTAGTGCAGGTTAGTGTGCCTCCCAGCCTTGGTCAGAGAAAGCTTTTTTGGTGGGAAGCAGTCACTGCAGACTCCTAACTGGTGAAAGCAGGAGACTAAGGGACTATTGAGTGCTTAGCCCTAAAAGGGGCATCTATGGCAAGCTCTCCAAGGCACACTGTGGAAGAGGGGCCGGAAAGAGTGTAAGAGCTGGATGATGGGGAAGAGGGCTGCACAATGCTGTCTTTTGGACACGACAGGGCTTTTGTACTCATGAGCTCACAGTAGCTGCGGTGACCTGTACAAGATCAGGTGAGCCAGCACTCCAGCATGGATGGAGAAGGGGCTCACAAGGCCCCTCCCCCTAGCTGAAGAGCTGTTGGCAGTGGATGGCTACCACGGGAGGGAAAGTCCATTTTCCCTCTTTTGTTTTTTAGAAAAATTTGTTTTATGTGTATGTGTGTATGGGTGTTTCGCCTGTATCTGTGTCTGTATATCATGTGAATACCTGGTGCCCACAGAGGCCAGAAGAGGGCATTGAATGGAATTACAGATGGGTGTGAATGACCAGGTGTGTCCTGTGTCCTGAGAATTGAACCCTGGTTGGTATCCACTGTTTTATTCTGTCCCTCTATGGGTGGACATTTTCAATTTAAGTGGGAATTTACAGTGTCTGTCTTTCTGAGCCTGATTTATTTCACTTATAAGGTCTTCTAGGCTCATCCATGTTGCTGCAGATCACATGTTTCATTCTTTTTAGGGCTGAATGACATTCCATTATGTATAAAGAGACAAAGATTATTATTTTTCTTCCTTTTTCTACTTATTTATTTAATGTATATGGTTCCAGAAGAGGGCATCAGATCCCATTATAGATGGTTGGGAGCCACCATGTGGTTGCTGGGAATTGAACTCAGGACTTCTGGAAGAGGAGCCAGTGCTCTTCACCACTGAGCCATCTTTCCAGCCTTGCGAGATTTTTCTTGGCCATGGCGATTTGCTTAGGCCTACATAAGCTCTCGGTCACAGGTTCCTGAAGATCATTTTCCTCCCTATTTCATTTACTGGTTTCCTAAATTTCACTTCTTTGCCAGTTTTCCCACTCTGAGCTCCACCCTTTATTTTCAGTGTCTTCACTTCAAAGATGCCACTTTTAGAATCTGGTAGGGAGTCTGGCCCTGAATATTATCTAGTGTTTAACTGAAGAGTGCCTTGTGACACATCACTCAGACTGGTTTTGCTATTACTCATTTTACCCAATAACTGGCTTAGGCATCTCTGTCCATTGGGCAGTGTTAGCTTTTCTAACTCTGATTACAGACTGTGTTTGTAGAGGAGAACACAGGCACTTCAATGTCCTATCACCCTCATTATGGACTACAAAAAGGTCATGTGATAGAAACACCAGAGAGACAGAAGGACATACACATACATTTGAGGAAATAGATAATACCATTCATCTCCGTGGTTGCACTTCTCAACCTTTCTAGATATGATCTGATCAACTTTGAATGGAAAACCAGTTGTGCCCAAAGCCAGTACGTATTTCTAAAAGTCTCCCCCAGAAAAAAAAAGACATCATAAGAATGTATCTATTTTATGCATAACAGCACATATTTAATTCAATGGATATTTCTTGGGTGCCGTTATTTCTAAAAAAAAAAAAAATGTTACATATCTCTCCTAGGACTAAACCAAGGGTTCCCTCCTTTACAATACAACTCACCCTATGTTCACTTGGCCCCACCATTTGAACCCAGAAGTATCAAGTCATAATTGTGTAGCATGTTCTTATGACTATGACCAGCTTAAAAGCATTTGTATCAATTAAGAAACATTATACATTGTCAATATCCAGTTCACTTCTGTGGCATGCTAATGGACATATGTAATGTACTAGACACTGTACCAAATGTCCATGCACGAAGCTAAGAGAAAGGGTACAGTCCATTTTGCAATCCCTTTGCTTTGTTGTCTCTTATAGTAATTTGGAAACTGTACAATTCTAATATTCATGGTCTGTCCCCCCCCTCCCAAAAAAAGGGCAATCTTTGGACTAGTACTAAAACTGTGACTGCCTGAGGCCGTAATCAGGCTAAAGGTGGAACTAGAAACCTAAGTCAGTGAGATAGTGAGTGAAGGCGCGGTGATTGTGAGTTCTGAGGCCAGAGTTCAAAGCCCAAAGCAAGGGTTTCTTGTTTCCTGGAATGGTTGTTCTCCAACTTTGCTGCATGTTAGGTTATTAAAAGCTGATGCTCCAGGCCATAAAATTAGTCTGGCCATTGCTTTTCCAGTTTGAGTAGCTATACCAATCACCCATTGTTCAATGCAGATTCTGCCTAAGTAGGAGTGGGGTCCAAGAATCTGCATTTCTGAGAGCTCGCAGGCAGGTGCCAATGCTGTTGGCCCACAGCTAACACTGGAACAGCACAGCCCTAGATTGTCAGATTAGGGCAGCAAGACCTCCAGTGGGTCATAAAATCAAGGTGTGACCAGGTTCACTGGATGCGGTGGGATTGGCTCCACCATCTCTTCCATCCTTGATTGGTATGCTTTCCCTGCATTGTGGAGTCAAGAAACCCAGCCTTGCATCTTGGGCTCTGACTCTGACTGGCGTTCTGCCAACCATAAGCACCCAGGTGACATTTGAATCTGTGACTGACTTAGATGAGGGAGATAACAAGGTAAGAGGCACCCTTTTTTCTCTGCGGATCTCTGTAAAAGTGCTGGATCCGGAGGCAGGGAGCAGCAGCGTCTGCATACAGCAGTGCTCTTGGGAGTCTATTTCTTTGCTGTATAGATCAGGTGTTGCTCCTGGATGTCTAGACTCCATGACTTTATCATGTGCCAATGTTGCTGTACACTTTAAATTACTTTGAATCAAGTACTTTCTTTGTGAGCTAATGAAGGTGAAGTCTTCTTTCTTAGGCTAAGCCTTCACCAATACACCAGATAGCAAACTGCTTTAGGCACAGGTCACAGTACTGGGATACCTGCTGAAGCTTCCAGGTTCTTGTGTCCCAGGACCAGGGACACATCATTAATAGTAATCATAGAGACAATTTATTAAGAAAGAATTTATCTTAATCTACCCCTGGAAATGGGAGTAGGCTAGTGAGCTGAGAAAAGGTATTAAGCTCAAAAGTGCTTGGCCACCAGTCTCACGATCCTTTTATAGGTCATTTACATAGCACTCGACCTTTTTGGCATTTGTATATTGTGGGATTTTCTGGAGCATGTGCTCTGTGTTACATGGAGGCCAGGTAGAAAAGGGTTTTCAGTTCTCTTTTTCAATTGTCTTTTTATATGCTTATCTTGATGTCCCTTCCTTCACATACCACATTAATAGGTCTTGAGTGAGACTCTGCTGCTAGGGAGATGTGAACCAATTTTTAATCACTCCACATAGGGAACCAAAGCAGACTAAAGCAATGATAACAGCAAAGTTCAGCTTGGTGAACCAATGAATTTATTGGGGTTACTCACAGGAGCAGGGGTCACTCAAAGGCAGCTGCATCAGCAAAATCCCACCCCAACAATAGTGACTCAAGAAACCTGGAACCCTGGAGTTTCCCCC
>CABHPP010124640.1:0-26437 GCA_902168425.1 Peromyscus attwateri
TGTGTGTGTGTGTGTGTGTGTGTGTTTTCTCCCTTTTTCACCAGTCCCAGAGAGTTAAATTTTGCTCCCCTCACAGGCCCTAGAGAATTAGTTTTACTCCCTCAGATAGAAAAGTGAAGTTGAGTGATTAGTTCACTAACTCCACGGCTCCCCCTCAATCCCTGAGCTGCTGGAGGCTGGCCCTCATCACAGCAGTACAGAACCCCTTAAAAAATAAAACTGGATGTGGTAGTGGGTGCTAGAAATCCCAGTGATGGGAAGGCAGAGACAGATGGTTGACTGGAGCTTGCCTCCCAGCCTAGCCTACATGGTGAGTTCCAGACCAGTGAGAGACCTTGTCTCAAAAACAGAAGGTGAACAGCACCAGAGGAATGAATGATTCCTGAGATTGTCCTATGGCTTCTTTGTGCGTGCTCACGAATGTATACATGTACTAGAATACACATATGAACAGGAGCACATACGTAGTATTCCCAGGAGGTGTGTTAGAATATAGCTAGCTGGCTAAGTCCTGCCTCCAGAGTCTCTAAATTGGTAAGGGCTGGGGATTGAGAATTTGCATTTCTGATATCTTTTCAGAAGCTGCTGCTGCTGCTGCTGGACTGTTCCTTGAGAGCCACCAATAGTGCCGGAGAGATGCGAGAGTAACCGTCGTGTCTCGAGAGCAGAACACTTGTCTTCAGCAGCTCCTGGACTGCTAGTGATTTCCCTCCAAATCTTGTATGGCGTGCTGTTAGTCAGTTCTCATTAAAGTCAAAAAAATTTACAGGACACATCAGCGGCAGGACCCTGCTAAAGGAAGCGAAAAAGCAGAGCCTCTTCTGAGCGCTGCTGACAGAGCTTGTGACTTCCCCTGTTTCTCAGTTGACAACCAGAGAAATGACTTGAGACTTTAATATCTCACAGTTAATATTATGCTTCTGCAGGATACTTCACATTTTTTTCTAGATTTTTTTTTTAAATCGATGTTATTACATCTGATTCTTTTAATAGCTACTTTGGGAGAAGCAGACAAAAATCAGCATCATTTTGAATGACAAGCCATAGGGGCTGGAGAAGTGTCCAGCTTCAAGGAGCAAGACCATAGCAGAGTAATCCAGATCTTAGAATCCTCCGTTCTTCGCAGGTCTCCATCTCTGTTCTACTCTGTGCATTGTGAAGAGAGTGTTAGTTTTGACTTTGGGCCTCTTTCACGTGCTTTGATATTTTATTTTCAGATGGTGATGGGTTATTGATTCGTTGACATGGATACATCACAAAGAAAGATAATGACCTGTGAAGTACCTGATAGAACTCTGGGGTGTATATTCCTTCAGTGTGCCTAGTTGCTTTTTGGCATCCTTATAGGATTGGCTCCAAGTCTTCCTACAGTTACCCAGATCCACAGATGCTCAGGTTTTTATATATATATGGCATGACATTTGCATATAACCCAGACAGATCTCCCCAATACTCCTAAGTCACCTCTAGATCACCCATAGCCAACATGATGGAAATAGTCTGTGTTCATAGTAGTCACAGTGTACTGTGTGGCAGCATAATAACAAGAGAAGAGAGAATGTTTGGTGCTGGTGTCATTATTTTCTAGATGTTTTTGGCCCATGGTTGGTTGGATTGAGGGCAGGAAACCTCTGGACACAGAAAGCTGACTGTAACACAATTTATACATGCCTTCAGGAGTCCACACTAGGGCCCCTTATTGTCCAGGGCCACCATACTATGTGCCTTCAGGGCATTTTGCTGATTAATTTTTGCCAGTTTGACACAAACTAGAGTTTGGGGCATTGCCTCTGTCAGACTCAAAAGATCTGTGGAGACTTTTCTTGAATAATGATTGACGTGGGAGGGCACATTTCACTGTGCATAGTGCCACCCTTGGGCAGGTGGTTCTGGGGTGTATAAGGAAGGAGGCTGAGCAATCCAGAGGGAACAAGCCAGTAAAGCAGCATTCCTCCAAAGTCTCTGCATCAGCTCCTGGCTCTGGGTACCTGCCTTGAATTCCTGCTCTGGCTTCCCTCTCTGATGTGCTGTGACCCGAGAGTCTGCAAGTTGCTTTTGGCCGTGGTGCTTATCACCACCATAGAAAGCAGCCTAGGCAGGCACCACTCCCTGCTACCAACCGTTAGCTCTGTGAAGAATACCAGTGGCCACAGAAGACAATTAGCAAGACTTCCTGATTTAGCAAAAATAATCAGGAGCTTTAGTGGATTATTTTGAGCAATGCAGTCAAGTATGGGCAGAGCAAGTAATAGAGTCAGGGAAATGGTCAAGCTTTGTTGGTACCACTTAATGCAGGACTCAGTTCCCCCATTTAAAATATGTCAACCAGAAAAGCAACTGATATTTAAAAGTTGTAGCCTGGATGTCTGAACTCATTCAGAGTAAAGATTCTAGGAGAGAAAAAATAGCCAATAGATATGCAAGTTGTGGATCAAGCCAGCATGAATTCTCTGTCCCTGATGATGCTCTCAGCTCAGGTTCATGTGCAGCAAGGAGATAAGGTCTCCTCTTTCTCTCAGGACAAATGTCCCAAGTGTCTCATATCACCTCCCACTGGCCAGAGGCTACATACACACACTCAGGTCTCTGGCTCATAAATTAACTAGAATCACAGTCACTCTGTTGTGTACCTTGTTATGTATTATACATTAACAAATAAAGCACCTATTTCAATTTGTTACAGAGACCTAGAACACTAGGAGAGGGAGAAGCCGTGGAGACTTAGTAAAAGTTCCCTTATTAGGGATGCAAGGGATGCTATGAGATGGGAACAGGGGTTAGGGTCCTGGGGATGGGGGAATGGAGGAAGAGGCTGCACCCAAGTCACACAGAGGCTACAGCGAACACACCAATTCTGGCTCTTCCTCTCTGAAGTTGGTGCTGTCAACAGTCCCCTGGCATGGCTCAGGTTCTAAAAGCCTGGAATGGCGGGGGACACACACACATATATAGAGTAGTATTTTCCCACTCTAGATTCAATCCTCCTCATCTTTTTCTTCCTGAAAGAAAATTTAAAAAGATAATGATCCACTTTCCTTTTGCCACTTGAAACACCCGAAGCTCCCTGCCTGCTGCCCACAGGAGACTGCCATGCTGCCTCACTCTCAGTTGTATTTTCCGTAGTTTGTGGATGCCTTAGCTTCATGTCTGTTGCTGTGATAAACACCTCCGACCAAAGCAACTTAAGGGAGAAGGGGTTTATTCTGGCTCACAGTTCAAGGCACTACCAACCATGGTGGGGAAGCCAAGGCAGCAGGACTTGCACTCAGAATTATCCACAGTCAGGAAGCAGAGAATCATGGGTGCATGTGTCTGCTCGGCTCCTTTTCTCCATTTTGTAAAGTCCAGAATCCCAGGCATGGAATGATATCACCCACAATGGGCAGTCTTCCCATCTCAATTAATGAAATCATAATCTCCCCCCCCCACATTCTTACAGGCCCATCTCAAAGACGATTCTAGATTCTTCCAAGTTGACAGTTAACACTGGCATTTCACTAGGCAGACTTCTTCCTTGTCCCAGGACTACAGCTCTGTCTCTTGTCTGGCTAGCTCTCCTGATGTCAGTACGCACGAAGCCCATCTGCTCCCTTTCTGGAAGCTTTTAGAGGTCTGTTCTCAAGGAAGTCTAACCCCAGAGAGGATGCCACAAGCTAGGCTTCCAAACACGAGTAAGGTCATCAGACTTCTCCATTCTAAATGACTGGCTTGACACAGCCAAACTACTGAAGCGTTCAAACAAATTAGGCACAGTGATGAGCTCAGAGGTTTCTGGTGGGCCTCCCAACTCAAGCTGCTTTGTGTCTAATGACCCATAGGTACCATGGCTCCATCAGAAAAATACACAGGCTGCATGAACTCCTTAATCCGCCAGTTCACAGCAAACAGGCAAAGTCATTTATGCCAAACTACATCTCAGACCGCAGTCCTGTCAGCTACTGAACCCTGCCCTGGCCTGAGGTCTTCACTGAGGGCAGTGTAAGCTGCACAGACAGACAGTCATGTGAATTTTATGAGGCCAGCTTCCTTAAATACCTCTCCCATTAGCATTGTGAGGAAATGGGATCATTGAGAAGATGCTCAATGATTTCTTTTGGAAGGGACTGAGAATTTTAACATTTTTTTGTGAGGGGGGCCTTCCGATAGTTTTCATGCATGCCCTGGATCTCATGGAAAGAGGCAAATACCCGCAGCTTCACCACAGCCAAATGGTGGCCCGAACACAGGTGGTAAATACATGCAGAGCCCAGTGAAGTCTTGTACATTTTCCCTGTTCTTTTTAGTTTCCTGGGATGGATCCTAGCGCATTGTAGACATAGAATAACTGGTTGGCCATCCCCAGCATGGGTACTTAAGTACACCATGGCTCCCAGTGGACTCCTTGGCTAGTGGGGCGATGTGTTTGTTTTGGTCTGCAGAAAGCCTCCCGAGGACAAGGCTTTGCTCTCCACTAGGCCCTCTCTCCAGTCAGCTTTTGCTTCTCCCTTCACCAGCAGCCACTGCCCTGGCTCTAGTCTCTGCCCACCTGCTGCTTTCAAATCTGTGTTAACAGGTTCAGCAACACAGCCCTGTAAATCACTCAGCTCACATCTATAGGACCTTTCTGTCAGCATGCTTCGGCCCCATTGGCGCAGGGCTTGTGCAATTCTTTCCTCTGACTTAGGGGACCTCTTACTCTGCATTAGATGTTCCAAGTGTTAGTAAGTAGCCGGTTAAATAGAGTTCTACGTTGGCTATAAGGCAGACTACATCCCTAATTACAAACTTTAAGCATTAGATAGAGCCCACAACCCCTTCTCCCGTAGGGATTTCTAGCCCACTCACTACTGCCCTTGAGAAGGGACCACATCATGCTCATTTTGGAATCTAGCATGTCGTTTCTAGGTGACCAGCTGTATTAGTTACTAGATACGTCGCTGTGACAAAAGTGCCTGACATATTCAGGAAGGGAGGGGCTTATTGTGGGTCACCGTTCTGGGGTGGAGAAGTCGTGGCGGGAGAATGTGAAGCAGCTGGCGACATCGCCTCTGAAGTCAGGAAGCAGAGAACGGACGCACATGCTCAGTCTGCTATCTCCTTGTTATGTGGTACAGGACCCCAGGCAGCGGAACGGTGCCATCCACATTTAGGGTGGCTCTTTCCACATCAATTAACTCAATCTAGGAACTCCCTCACAGACATGACCAGAGGTTATTCCATGGTGATTTTAAATCCTATTAAGTTGACAGTCAAGATTAACCAGCACACACACAAGAGGAAACCAAACAATTGCATGTTATTTTGCCGTTCTGTATGCCTACCCCTCTACATACATTCAGTCTCTCTTGGAGATCCCAAAATAGGAAGTAAGCACTGCAAATTGAAAACTCAGTTTGAGCAAGACTGGGGAGTGTGCATGGGAGTTTGGGGAAGGGAAAGTGAGACCTACCTTAAGGAGATAGGAACATGAGCTTCCTCGGCAGGGAAATGCTGGGAGAGATCGAAAGCTCAGATGATAGGGAGAAGGATAAACATGGAAATCAGTCATGAAGTCCCACCTGAGGAGCCAGGAAAGTTCTCTGAGAACCCTTCAGCTGGTTCATCCACAGAGTCTTACGGATTGAAAGCAGTTAGCTCCATGAAGATGAGAGGCAAGGAGTCCATTGGGGACGCATGTGTCAGGACATCGGCCCTATCTCAACACAGTCCTAGGATTCAGCCTTTCCCTGATTATAGGCAGGCTGCCCAGCCTTAGAGTCAATGGACAGAACCTGAGCCAAGCAGAGTCAAACTTCCTGATGAACAGGATAGCTGATCAATCACTCCTCCTTTGCAAGAGCTTGTGCTCTCGGTGGACAAAATGGCGGATGAGGACAACATGGCAGCCACCATGCAGTCATGCCTGTATGTTTAGGGTAAAGGACACAGGCATCACACACACTGGCTCCTTATTTTGATATTTTGCTCTTGCAAATAGGAATATAGCATGATATTACTAACTCATTGAGTTTCCTCTGCTCAAAGGAATATTGCTTGGCCCTTTCATGAATGCCATAGATTATCCACTGTATTTGCTCCTAATGGCAGGAGAGCTCTTTGTGTCCCTGCACCTTTACTATAAGTAACTTGTCTGGAATACCTTTCTCTCCCAATTGTCACTAATAAGTGATGCTAAAAGGACAAGGGGCAGCCATGTCTCAGACCAGACTTGATGATCTCCAAAGGACAGAACATTCTGTTGGCTTCCTAACTGCTCCCTCATTTCAGTGCCCCAAGAACCTGATAGAGCCAGATCAGACCAGTTTACATACTATGTGATAAGACCTCACTTGTAGTTCTTTCTCAGAAAGGAATTTACAGGAACACATTGCCAATAGCCCTGCATGTACGCACCACTAATGGCTTGTTTGTTCAGAGTTAACCTTTGATCTAGATGTCATCCAAATGGCAGCTCGGGAGGAGTGCAAGGCTCCGTGGCTCTAGTGGAAGCATCTTAAATTATACAGACAGAAGGGTAATGAAGGAAAAGTGGAATTTCAGAGACAAAGCCAACTGCCTGGCTGGAGGGAGGAGACTAAACTTGGAATAGATTTATTATCCTTGTTCTGCTTTCCTACAAAATATGCTAACGAGAGATGGCTCAAGGAGGCAGACCCTCCTTCCCCACATTCCAGATTGCTGTGCTCTGAATAAACACAGGATGGAGATTCAATTCCAAGTTATTTAGGTTTTGTTATTGATGTTGTCGATTTGTTTATTGTGATGGGTGCCATGGATCAAATTCCCCATCGCAGTAGTGTAGGATAACTGGCCACTGATGAATCATTGTGACTGTGTCTATATGTGATGCCTTCTTGCATAAACACAGATCCGTTTCATAGACAAGGAAGTGGAGAGGCAGACTGTAATCGATTCCCAGAGTTTACAATCAGGCCCAGTGGCCAGGCACAGGAATTGTACTAACTTCATGTCTCCCAATTCAATCTTTCAGAAGATCCCTTCTCAGAAGCTCCAACCAGTGCCTATTCCTCTCCTAGAATTCTGCTCTATGGGGTCCATCAGGTGACATGGTTTACCCTAAAGTCATTCATTCCATGAATATTTATTGAAGCCAGGTACTGTGCACAGCTTTGGGGAGATAAAAGTCTTCTCTAGGTGGAACTCAAGGACAGGAGTGTAGAAAGCACAGGGATTGGGAGGTAGAGTGAGAGATGCCATGCCAGGCTAGAGGTACAAAGAGTTTGAAAAAAATAGAAAGGAGTGAGGGAGGTACTCAACTGTCTAATGTTTGGGAAACCCTCCAGGAAGGAGTGTCACCAAATCTGGGTCCTAAAATAACCACAAGAAAGTGATAGGTGAAGGGGGGAAGATCTCAGACAGGGAGGGGGATGTTGAGAGGTGGCACCTGCATTGCCCTTTCTGTTCCTGCTCTGGTATAGGATGCCGACAGCTCTTGTGGTGCAGCCTCTGTGCTGTGCCCACAGGTGATAACCTCTGGAGAAAGGAAGATTGTATCTGGCAAGCTGCTTCCAGACTCAGCCAGGCTGAAATAGGTTCTTCTTGGTGGCTGATTTGACCAAATCTGGAATTAACTACAGGGAAGCTGTTGTGCACTTTTGTGAAGGACTTTCCGGATCAGATTCCTTGAAGTTAGAAGACTCATCCTAAATGTGGGTAAAGGTGGGACGTTCCTTCCTGTGGAAGTCTGGATAAAGGAAATGCAAGGTTTTTTTTTTTTGCCTTGTTTGCCTTCAATCTCACTGGTGAGTTCATCTTTCATACTGCTGCTGCTGCTGCTGCTGCTGCTGCATTCCTTTGAAGATATTAGGACCAGCTTTGAGCTCATAATTTGGACTGAAGACCACCTTCTCTCTAGGAAACCTGTAGTGCCTTCAGAAAAAGATTGCGACTCCCGAGAGTCTAAGTTCTTAGCTCTCTGGTATGAGATATCCATTGTTAGACTGCCCAGACTGTATTGTGTAAGCCACTCTAATATAGCTATTTCTCCATTTACTATATATTTATCCCACATTTCTGTTCCTCTCGAGAACCCTGACTAATACACAGACCTAAGTTCAAATGCACCAGCTCCTGGCTCTGACTTTGTAGAAGGACTTTGCATCTTCAAGTGACAATTTCTATATCTGGGCTTGGAGATTGGCCGTAGTGCATCTTGAGATTGTACAGGTGTGGAGATGACATAGAACGCAAAGAGACACAGCATAACTTCTGCGTGAGGTAAGTCTTTGATGATGACAGCCTTAATGGATAGTGGTGGACATTTCAGAATCCAGATTCCACCCCCATGCAATGGAGTCATCACTGTGCCTTGACTGGTACAAGCTTATTAGTAGGCATTTAGCAGACACTGGTTGGTAGATTTCTTGATTCACATTTACCCTTATTTCATTGAGTGACTATGGATAAAGCCCCAAACTATATGCTGGATGCTGTTGCACACACAGTGGACAGAGCAAAGCTCCTTCCTGAGTCTCCATGCTAGAATTCTAAGCAGCAGTTTCAGACAGTTGACTGTCACTTATACTTTAAAGTGGCATGTGGAAAAGTTTGGCTACAGGGTGAGAATGATCCTAAATTGTGTGTGATAATAACTGTAAAGCCACTTGAGGTTTCTGGAGAACCCAGTGCCTTATCTGAGGGCTCTTCAGGCATTTCAGAGTTTTCCACTTGCTACTGGGTACTGTCTAAATCTCGAAGGATGACTCCTACTTCACTCTATGGTCTAAGTAACAGGGCTCCTCTGCAGCTATTATCAGCAACAGATCAACTTGGGGTTTTGTTTGTTTTACTGTGTTTATTTTACTTTTCAATTTATGTGTATGTGTGTTGTTGGATGTGTGTATGTGTGTGCATGTGCATGTACCTCTCTCTCTCTGTCTCTCTGTCTCTGTCTCTGTCTCTGTCTCTGTCTCTCTCTCTCTCTCTCTGTCTCTCTCTCTCTCTGTGTGCATGTGTGTGTGTGTGTGTGTGTGTGTGTGTGTGTGTGTGTGTGTACAGTGCCCATGGATGCCAGAAGAGGGTGTTGGATCTCTGGGAGCTAGTTTCAGGCAGCTGTGAGCTGCTGACATGGTTGCTGGGAACTGAATTTATATACTCTGCACTCTTAACCACTGAGCCTTCGCTCGAACTCCAACTTATAACCCTTTTCTTTCTACTGCATTCCAGTGGCAGCCAACAGACATCTGTTTGCTCAAGAAGTCGGATGGGTTATCAACTGAGTAATTTAAGTTTCAACTCTAGTTTTACTACTTATCGGTCAGGGTGTATTTTTCAGTATTTGTTGTAATAAATTTTTAGTGGTGCTCTTAAGAGAGGGGAGATTTCAGCCTTGTTGAGAGGTCAAATGCACAGGCTTGAAATGAGTTTTGTAACTTCCCAGACACAGAAACTTCAGTGAGTAACAAGATCACTCAGTTTCTTTACTTGAAAGTATTCATATCCACTTGGGAGAGGGACATGTGCTAACTTAGTGCTACGTAGGAGAAGGGTGTGCATGCCTACAGTGTGGAGACCAAGGAGGGCCATGGCTGATGCAGTGGGCGGGTTCACGGTCACAGGGTTGGATGGCCACACAGGTAGACGGTGCTAAATATTTTCTAAGAACAAAGCAAGCTTCTGATGACACACAGAATCTTTTTTTTTTTTTTTTTTTTTTTGGTTCACAGGCTTTCCAGTACTAAGGAAAGGGGACTAGTCAAAGCTCCTGGCTGCCTGCAAAGCTGAAGTGTTTGAAATTCCATGATGACTAATGGCAAGAAAAAGAGGTAGCTTCTGGGAAAGGCAGAAAGCAAACAAAGAAGTGGAGAGAGAGAGAGAGAGAGAGAGAGAGAGAGAGAGAGAGAGAGAGAGAGAGAGGAAAGGAAGGAAGGTATTGGAGCCTAGGAACAAAACACCAACTCTTCCCCCCCCCAGATCCAGACATCGTGTGTGTAGGTGTGTCTGATAGGTACACACTGATTTTGCAGGAACCTGAGGTGTGGATGGAGGCGTCTTTCTGCAGAAGACAAATAAGCCTAATGGACTGGAAATGCAGAGGGAGAGAGAGGCATGCTGTCAATCACTTTGGTTAAATGTGTGATGGCTATGTTTGAAGATGCTTCCAGAATGGTGCCAGCCCCACCGTCTTCAGCCACTGAAGCGCTTACTCTGGTGCTGTCTCCTTGCAGGGGCTGCCTGGTGTGAATCAAACAGAATCTCATTAGGAAAGGACTGGCTGAGAAAGCGCTCTCCGGAACAGAAAGTTTTATTGGGAGAAGAAGAAGAGAAGAAAGAGTTTAGTCCCCAAAGGAGGCCTGACTGCAGGAATACTAATTCGCGCCAGCCTTCCTGAGCCCAGAAGCAGCGGCTGCACTTCTGCCTTGATGTTCAGAGGCAAGGTGAACAGAGCCACGAGGCCAAGAGAGTCTGAAATAAACCAGTATTCTTCAAGACCAAGAGTTCTCCTTTCCAGCTGAACGAACTGGAGGGCGGGGGGTGGGGGGGAAGAGTAATATTTAGGGATTTATAAAGAGGAAACATATAGGAGCTCTGACTACTGATCTTTCCATGCTGATACCACTTCTGGCTCTGGGAACTTGTTATGGATTCCACCATCTGAGGTTCCTATGGGACAAAGCTTGCAGGGAATGCTGGGGCTTGGGGAGGAGTCCTCCTCTGAGGTATCTCAGTGCAGAGGGAGTGAAGGAGGCCCCTTATGGTTTATGAAAGGTTCCTTGTGTTTGAGGAAGTACCTACAAGCCGTCTGTCTTCTTCTCTCAGCTGCTTTCCTGTTTACCAGTAGTTCAGTTAGCCTTCTTTGTGTTGAGAGCGGCAGATGCCATGTGATGGACATCAAGATATATGGAGCACTTAACACACACCATGTTAAGGAAATTTTCACAATGAATTACAAGGCAGATTCCAATCATCTGTTTACACCTGAAGAGATACAGGCTGCGGAAGAGTAACTTGCACAAAGCCTCAGCTTGAGGGGACTTAGATGCAAGTCTGACTCCCAAGGCCAAGCACCCTTTGACCACATTTTCTCATCTATAATACGAGGGTGACCAACCTCATCATCTTCAGAGTCTCGTGTTTCCAAAACTCCCTCAGGAGGACCACCAGTAAGGCCACTACCACATCTGGAATTTTCAATGCTGGGGATGGCGCCCAGAGCCTTGGACTTGACAGGCAAGCGCTCTCCCACTGAGTGCCCTCTGCAGGCCTTAGCATTTCTGTTCTGCGTACTTTTTCCACCAGGCTCCACTCTCTCCCCACTTACATTCAGCACATCCAGGCATTCAAAGATTTCTTCTCCCAGATTATTTATCTCCACTTAGTTGAAAATGGTACAAAGTAAGACCCACCAGTCAACAGGGATTCATTAATTCCTGTGACTGGCCAACACCTAGTACTCCCCACCCCTAGATCCTTCCAGTGACACTGACAGGCAGAAGAGCCAAGCATGGCCTCCAGCCTGCCGGTGTGGAGATGATGCTCAAATAGGAGGACTGCAGCTCTCCGAAGTCTGTTCCTCTAGATCGCATTACTTTCCAGGTCTGAAGAGGTGGAAGCTTAGGGGTAGAGAAGGAAGCACCAATAAGAACTGGCCATAGATGGACTGGGGTTGTGCCTCAGTGATAGAGTGTTTGTTTAGCTTGCATGAGGTTCTGGGTTCAATTCTCAGCACTGCAGTAGAGATAGCAATCTGGCCCTGACAATAGTCAGTCCACATCAGCCAACTCTGTCAAATGAGAAGCATTTCTAGGTATTTCCTTTTTTTAAAAATTAATTAATCTATGTATTTCGTGTGTGTGTGTGTGTGTGTGTGTGTGTGTGTGTGTGTGTGTCTGTACATGTGTGTGGAACCCAATCTCAGGTATCATTGCTGCTCAAGAGATGTCCATCTTATTTTTTGAGGCAGAGTCTGCACTGGGACCTGCCACTCAGTAATGCAGCTAGGCTGTGGCTAGTCTGAAAACTTCAGGGTTCCTCTTGTCTCTGCCTTCCTAGAGCTGAGGTTATTAGCATGCACCACCATGCCTGGATTTTCATGTGGGACCTAGAGACTGAATTAAGCTCCTCATGATTGCAAGGTAAGCGCTTAACCAAATGAGCTATCTTCCCAGGTCCATTATTTTGATTCATGAATACAGGAGTTAAGAATATGGGTTTAAACGTGCAACTTCATAATTTTCTGTTTCTTTCTTTTTTTTTTTAATTAGGTCTTGCCATGTAGTCTATGCTGGCCTTGAATTCGAGCTCATCCTGCCTCAGCCTCATCATCAGGCTGATGCTGTGGGATAATGCTTTTGTACATTGGTTTAATAAAAAACGCTGATTGGCCAGTAGCCAGGCAGGAAGTATAGCTGGGATAAGCAGACAAAGAGAATTCTGGGAAGAGAAAGGCTAAGTCAGGAGATACCAGCCCGCTATCCAGGGAGCAGCATGTAATGCACACAGGTAAAGCCACGGAATATGTGGAGACATATAGATTAACAGAAATGGGCTGAGTTTAAGTGTAAGAGCTAGTTCGTAGTAAGCCTGAGCTAATGGCCAAGCAGTTTTAATTAATATAACCCTCTGTGTGTTTACTTGGGTCTGAGCAGCTGTGGATCTGGCAGAACACAGGAAAACCTCAGCTACAGGCTGGGATCGCAGGTGAAACCATCATGTCCACCAACCTCGGAGTCTTTCAAAAGCTGCTTCCATTTCATCATTATTTTCAATCCCTGCCACCTCTCACACACTGGAAAGCTCAAGTCACCAGGTTGTGTCTCCACCTAAAACTCAAGAAGGTGTAGAGCTTGGTTAAGGGTAGCAGAGGCCTGGGGCTGAGACCACCAGCCACAAGAATGCTCACCACATGATGAGCCCAACCTCCATCAGTTCTACCCTCTAGGAACAGTGAAGGTGCCGAGTCTCAGTTGGAGGAGATTCTGGCAAGAACACTCCAAATCTCAGGGACTGAGAAGGTCGTGCTAGTGGTGTGATAGTGAAAAAGATGCCCAGGAGAAAGAATAATGGTGGCATCCACAAGTGTCTGGAGTGTAAATATTTTCACTGTGCCCAGTAACTATTGATGACTGACCCAGCCAGTTTGCAAGATTCATATGTATTAAAAATTGACTGTAGATATTTCATAGTTGGCTGTAGGCCATCACAGTTCATGGTTCCAAATGACTCGTGTATTATAATCAATGGTGTGCTTGAGAAAAATACGCAGGTTTCCTGGCCCCACTTCAGACCCACTAAATCAGCATCTCTAGGGGTAAGAGACCATGTGTTCCCACAAAGTTTCCTGAAACGAATAAGTAGAAGAGGAAACATCTAGTGTAAGTCTCACACCCAACAGTAACAAAGCTTTAGAAGCATGTTTAGAACTTTAAATAAGAAGGCAAACACGATGACTCAGGCTTGGCATTAAGCCTAACAATCGGAGTTTGATACTGGCATGGTGGAAAGAGAGAAGTGATTCCCATATATTTTCCCCTGACCTCCACATGTGCACAATGGCATGCACACGCACACAAACACCGACTAGAATAAGCAAACATTAAAAAAGAAAGGAGCTTTAAGGGTGCGGGACACAGACAAGAACACACAGGACTCTGGGGGGCAGTCATATACATCCTTTAGTCATGTCAATATATATGTCAATGGTGTCAAGTTGGCATATACATCATTTAGCAATAGCAATAGTAAAACATAATTTGTTATAAACAGCAGTTTCAGTGGTTTTTCTAGGTGCCAGTCATTACTGCAGATGTGTTTTGCCCATCACGTCTTAAAATCCCCACAACAGCTGTCTGGGTACCACTCTTACTTGCACTTAAAGATGGTGGAACTGCAGAGTAGAGAAATACAACAACTCACTCAAGGTTACAATGTTGATAAATATTAGAATTAATCAGAACCAGAACTCCAGTGGCCAACAAGGAAGGTCACAAGGGTGTGGCTTCATAGCCACAATTCATAAAAGTAGTTTCTCCCAAAAGACATACTGTTTAGCATAAAGTAGCTATGCTCAGATGTTTTTCATGAATCCATGTGTGATTGTGCATTTTTGAGCACCCAAGAATTTTTTTTTAGTGCACATGAACTTGTGTGTGTATGTGTGTGGGGGCCTGACGTTGACGTCAAGTACCTTCTTCAGTGGTTCCCTAACCTTACTTTTTTGAGACAGGGTCTCCCATTGTACCTGGTGCTAGTCAATTCAGCTAAGCTGCCTGGGGGCTTTCTGCTTCTGTCTCTTAAATGCTGGGATTACAGGTAAGGCCACTGCACCCTGCTCTTTTTTTATTAATATTTTTAAAATTCATTTTACATACCAACCACAGATCCACCTCTCATCCTCCCTTTTGCTCCCCCCAGCCTTCCAACCCCCATCCCATCCTGCAAAAGGGTAAGGTCTCCCGTGGGGAGTCAACAAAGCCTGGTATATTCAATTGAGGCAGGATCAAGCCCCTACCCCCTGCATCAAGGCTGAGCAAGGCATCCCATCATAAGTAATGGGCTCCAGAAAGCCAGTTCATGCACCAGTTCCCACTGATCCCACTGCCAGGGGCTCCTCAAACAGACTCAGAGGGCTGATCTCCAAAATATATAAAGAACTCAAGAAACTAGACATCAAAATACCAAACAATCCAATTAAAAAAATGGGCTACAGATTTAAACAGAGAATTCTCAACAGAAGAATCTCAAATGGCTGAAAGACATTTAAGGAATTGCTCAACATCCTTAGTCATCAGTGAAATGCAATTCAAAATGACTCTGAGATACCATCTTACATCTGTCAGAATGGCTAAGATCACAAACACTGATGGCAACTTATGTTGGAGAGGAGTGGAGCAAGGGGAACACTCCTCCACTGTTGGTGGGAGTGCAAACTTGTACAGCCACTTTGGAAATCAGTATGGTGACTTCTCAGAAAATTGAGAATCAGTCTACCTCAAGACTCAATGATACCACTTTTGGGCATACACCCAAGGGATGCTCAATCATACCACAAGGACACTTGCTCAACTATGTTCATAGCAGCATTATTCATAATAGCCAGAACCTGGAAGCAACCTAGATGCCCCTCAACCAAAAAATGGATAAAGAAAATGTGGTACATATATACAACGGAATATTACTCAGCTGTAAAAAAAGTGGCCTTTATTTTTGCATAGCAAACATTTTATTGATATTCAGTTCCACAGCTCAAGGAGTTAGTTCATCATTTTCCTTTAAAAACCATTCTGATAATCTTGTCTGCTCCAGAAGTCTTTGAAGGCTCCTCCACACCGGTGACCCTCTCCCTGGTTCCTTCTGAGATCTTTAGCTCTAGAACACATGAAAGCAGAGGCCAGATTTCCACAGCATCTTCTGGGGTTTTGTGGTCACCTGACCTGGTGTCTCACAGGTGCTTACACTCCCTCTGAGCTCTCTGACTATGGGACATAGCAAATGTCCCGGGGCACTGGGTTTCTAGCCCTGCATCCAGCCTAGCCCTGGTCTGTCACAACAGGTTGGAAAGTGACTTCTGTATAGATACTCAGAGGTGTGAGCCAGCCTGGCTGCTGTCCTTGCAGAGAGTTCTGGATGAAGAGGTACCCCAGATCTTTTAGAATTCAGAAAGCAAAATGATACCAACCTCTGATAACCTCCGGGGGTTCTTCCCAGGAAGATGGCAGGAAGCTATCCCTCCTTTAACACATTGTATGTCAAGACTGGACATTGTTATGGAAGGACTGACTTTGGCTGGGTCTTTAGGAGAAGCGTAGAACCAGACCACACAGGCTCTACAAACTTTCCTGATAAACAGCCTTTTCACCAAAGAATATAAAATAAAGATGTTTGCTTAATAAAAGGAAAGAGCATCGTAGAGAGCAGCTCACACTTCTGGAAATACTGACAGGTAACATTCACAAACAAGGAAAAGAAACATTCAGATGCAAGCTGAGAGATGCTGGATGGAATATAAAGTAATAAAAAGGATAACTACATAAGCAAACAGAATACATACTGGCTGAGGAAAGCACCAGCAACAGGAATACTGCACGGTAGAGCTTAGAACTATGGGAGTTACACAAGAGCGTTAAGACAGCCCAGTGAGGAAAGGCGTTTGCTGCCAAGTCCTGCAACTGGGGTTTGATGCCCAAAGCCACAGGGTGGATGGAGAGAACAGACTCCTCCCATGCCCTCACATGCTGTCTTCTGACCTCCAAAAGTGTGTGGTGGCATGCCCCTCTCTCACATAGCTAAAACACAACACAAGAATAATTAAACACATATTAATAGATCAATAAGCAAAGGTAAAATGTTCTGAGGTCTCGGAGGAAGGAGCAAGTGACAATTACGAAAACATTACGTGTCAAGAGAGGACACTGTGCCCTTTTGGGGTCACCAAAGAAGAACAGTAAGATGCCTATAGCTTCTGAACCAAGGAAGGAGTGAAAAGTGGAAAAACTAAAAATTCTAAGGAAAGGGTGATCCAGTTAAGTTTCCTTCCAGAAGGAAATGTTCCACTTTAAAAAGTGTATAGTAGCCAAGAGGACTGGGCATGTAGTTCCTTGGTAGAGTGTTTGCCTAACACGCACAAAATCCAGGGTGTATTCCTCAGCACACCATGAACCAGGCATGGTTGTGCACACCTGCCATCCCAGCATCTGGGAGGTGGAGGCAGGAGCATCAGGAATTTCAAGTCTTCATTGGCTACAGAATGAGTTTGAGGCTGGCATGAACTGCATGAGACACTCTCTTCAAAAGACTGAATGAAATAAAATATAGAAGGCAAAACAATAGAAACTAGTGAGCATCTCTTCCTCAAAGTTGGAGAAACTGCAAATTAAATGTTGTAAAAGGAGAAAGAAAGACAGACAGACAGTGGGGGAAGTCGTGAGATAGGAAGCTTACGGTAGACTCTATCAGTAAAGTGGAGTCTAGCCCCCAAAGAACATGAGAAACAGAGGAAGCACAGAGCCGTCCAGGGCCAGAATCAAAGGCACTGTCACCACAACCCTATGGCCGCCAGGAAGATAAGAAAGCACCATATGTTTGAAAATATAAATGAAATGAAAAACATCTTCAAGTAGCCCGAATCAACCAGAACTACTGCAGAAGAGAGGAAAGATGTGACTTGACCTTCAAGCCATTCCCAGACAAAGTGCTAGGGGACAGAGCCCGGGAGGTAAGATCATTATTAAATAGTCAAGACAGAAATGCAGCCGTGACTGTTCATAAGCGTTGTTTTCCTAGAATGTCCCAAACACTGAAGGAGCATATTAGAATTAAGTGACTAGAGCTGGGCTACTGGGAATAAATATTAATAAATAAGGTAGGGACTGATCGAGCAGGACACTCAGTGTCCTCTTTTGGCCTCAGCATGGGGACACGGGTTCATGCAGCTGGATACACACCCATATAAACACATGCATCCATAGGCATACACAGGCATACACCACACAAACAACACAAACACAGATTTGCATTTCTACGTATAGGGACCAAACAAAATTTAACAGTTTAAAAATACCTATATAATGTCAAAACTTGAGTGTAAAATACCTGTTAAGTTTACCAAAACCGTCATGCTGAATATTACAAAATATTACTGAAGGAAAGATAAGAACTATGTTGGGTCAATTTTCTATATCCCTGGGTTGTGGAATGCTGGAAGGATAGTCACTTTCCTAAACTGAGGTGTGTGATAGGTAATTTATGTGTTATCCCTGGGAGAGTGATTCTGATTTCTTTTTATTTGTGACAGGGTCTTGTTCTGCAGCTAAAGCTGGCTTGGAACTCATGACCTTCCTGCATCAGCCTCCTTAAATGTTGGCATTCTAGGTCTGTCTGAGTACACATCCCACTCCTATACTATTTCTTTAGAAAAAAGTCAATCTGCTGATTCTAAAGTTTATGTGAAATTGTAAGTCTAACAACAACCAAAATAATGTTGAAGAAGGAGGTATTAAGACTTCTTGCCCCAGATTTAAAAAAAAGAGGTTAAAACTAATAATATCTAAGAAAGAAAGCAATGAACCAGAAAAGGCTAGAGACAGGAGTATCCGTATTTGGTCACCTGGTTTATGACAAAGATACACTTGAGGGTCAGTGTAGAAAGAATGACCTTTTCGAAAGGCAATGCCTACAATTTGGCATCTCTGTGGAAAACATTGGTTGCAGACCCTCATATAAACCATACCATACACAATCAATTTCATATGTTTTTTTTTTTCATAGAAATGTGAACATAAAAGTATCCAGAAAGTAATGCAGGGGACTGTGTTTGCTGGTAGGAAAAATCTTAAACAGGATTAGGAACTATTTGAAACGGGAGACTGGTCCACTGGACTACATCAAAAGCAACACTTACTGCCTTGCCCATCAAGAAACCATTGATGGAGTTAAGACAGGGGGCTGGCGAGATGGCTGGGTGGGTAAAGCACTGGCTATGCAAGTGTGAGGACCTGAGTCTGCGTCCCTAGAAGCCACGTCAAGCCACATAGTGATTCGATTCTGTTCTGTGATTCTGTGGCTCCTAAGTGAGATGAGACACCTTATCAGCAGATCTCTGCATGTTCTTGAGACAGATAGCTGGCGTGGGCAGCAGCAAACAAGAGATCCTGTCTCTCACTGGGTGGAAGGTGTGGACCAACACCTGCACTTATTCTCTGACCCCCACACGTGTGTTGTGATATGTGCAAACCTGCACTCTCACACAAACATGTGTGCACATTCACACACCACATACACAGACACATATGCATGAAGACTAAAAAAAAACATAGATAGAATATAAGCTACAGGAAGAAAAAAAGTTATTTATAAAACACATTTGGTTAAAGA
Source organism: Peromyscus attwateri (assembly GCA_902168425.1). Taxonomy (NCBI): domain Eukaryota; kingdom Metazoa; phylum Chordata; class Mammalia; order Rodentia; family Cricetidae; genus Peromyscus; species Peromyscus attwateri. The sequence goes on from CABHPP010124640.1 coordinate 18,811, forward strand.
CTCACATCTAGAGGGTATGAGAATCAACAGGAAAAGTACAAGCTAGGAGAGAAGTAGACAGAAGGCACGACTGTTATTCTGTTAAAAAGCGGTCCAACGTTTTGATAAACACATGAAATGAAGCTGGAGTCGGGAACAATCAGGAGGAATATAAGTTAAAATCACAATGAGTTATCACTACACTCCCACCAGAAGGGCTAAAATTGAAATGACTGACAGCCCCAAGTGTTTGAGAGGGTTTGGAGCATCGGGACCCATCACATATTGATGGTGGGAGTGTAACTTGGTACATCTTTGAAAAGCTATTTGGCTGTGCCTGTTCGAAGTGAATGTTCACACAACACCCCTGGGGGTTCACATGCACAAGACATATGGAAGCAGATGCATGTGAATGTTGACAGAGTCCATTCATCTGTAATGTAAACAGCCCAAATGCCCAACAGGATGATTAAACAGTGTCATCCCATGCACTAGAACCCCATGCAAGAATGAGAATTAGTGATCTTCACTCATGTATAATAGTGTAGATGAGTTCTATAAATTAATTTTTGAGTACAGCAAAAAAGGGCATAGGATTAAGTTAGTAATTATTTATTAGGAATATTAAAACACGAGCAAAATTAGCTCTAATATTTAGGAGTGTGTGCCTGGGAGGATCAAGGATGACCGGACTGGGCAGAAGTCTCTCTGATGAGACAGGGACATGCTGGGAATGGGTGTGTTAGCTCAGAGCTGAAGGCATGTCTTATTTCTAGGCTCAGGTGGTGGATATTTGGTCTTTAGCTGTGTGATAAGTCACCCTAATATATGGTTTCACATCAAGTATATACATTAGCTTTGAATATTTAAGAAAGCTAAAATTGATTGGGAAGACAGAAATCCATATTTTCAAATGAAATTATCAGATTTAAAAATGGTAGGAACAAATGTTTAAAAACTGAAGCTGGAAGTAGCTCTAGTCAATAACGTGATTCCTATGCAATCTTGGGGATCTGACTGAGTCTGAGCTGCAGAACTCACTGAAACAGCTGACCCAGTGGCAGGTGTAAGTAACTGTAAGTAACCAACAGAGTTGCAACAGTTACTTACAGCAGGAACTTGCAATCTCATGCTCTGGAAACACGTGGGCAGGTCTATCTGTGAGGCTTGCTGGGCAGCCAGCTTAGAGTGATTGGTGAACTCCAGAACCTAATGAGAAATGTCTTAGAACACAAGATAGACAGCACTTGAGGGGCAGCCCATGCATACATGTGAACACACACACACACACACACACACACACACACACAGATTTAAAATTGATTGTGTGGACTGCATAACCCATCTGTGAGAGGCCATTTTGTATCTGTCATGTGATCCATGGGCTCATTCATGAAACTCCAGGCTTCTGTCCTGGTTATAAGAGCTTGAGAAAGTAGGGATACCAATGTCATTTGTATACAAACATTAGAAAAAAGATGAATTCTCTCTCTCTCCTTCTGAGTCATTAGTTTCACATTCTGAAATCAACCTCCAGAGTGGAATTTCCTTGCTTCATATATACCTACTCACTGTAGCCATATGACATTCAACTTGTAAGACTTCTAGATATCATATACTAAGTAAATATCTATCTATCTATCTATCTATCTATCTATCTATCTATCTATCTCTCTATCATCTATTTATCCATCCATCCATCCATCTTGTAACAGCCTAAACATTTATGGAATGCTTACTATCCAATCCTGTACTGCAATTTCTGCATACCATTTAATCAGCCCAACATCCCTTTGATGTGAGAATTCTTTCACCTGTTATATAGAAAGGAAAGCTGGAAAGCTGAGGTCCAGGAAAGTTAAGTCCCACACTTAGGAACACATCAGGGCAGTGGTAGGTGCCGGAGACTGGACACTCATTCAGTTGGCCTGTTGTCTACGAACCATCACAACAACCTTGTGAGGCCATTATCCCGATGTGATAGAGATGAACTGTGTTAGACATTTGCATATGCAACATAATCATGGTGTCAGTAGCTACAGCCTTCACTGTCTTGGGCACTCAATAAAGACAGGTGTTGTTGCAATCTGTCCAGTCCAAGACCTGTAGGGTGTCAGCACACCAAGTTCTAGCCAGTGGCATGATGGCTTCACAGTCTGAGTTCAATGGGTACAGAGAAAGAGAGCAAGAAAAAGGAGGAAAAGGAATGAGGGAGGCAGAAAAGGAGAGAGAGAGAGAGAGAGAGAGAGAGAGAGAGAGAGAGAGAGAGAGAGAGAGAAGAGGGAAGATGAAAGGGAAGGGGAAGGGGAGGAGGGAAAAGATGAATTATAGCAATGATGGGCTGAAGGACCACAGATGTTATAAACTATAGATAAAACTAGCCAAATTGATCTTGGAAAAGATTACTTGAGAGGACTGGTCTCTTTTCTCCATCATAGAGATATGGGAGTTGGGGTGTGGGATGCTGGAACAGTATGAGGCATTGGGGTACAGTGGAAAGAGTGTATCTAAACCATGACCATTGTTCAACAGTAATCACAGGACCTTGAGTGAACCATGGCCTCTGTTTGGGTTTCATCATCCAGAGAGAGAGAGTGTGTGTGACAGAGCAAATGTACATGAAAATCAGGCTGTGTCATCTCCTCAGAATAACTCTAACTGATGTTAATACAGTGCTGACGCTATGGGAGGAGGGGGGCATTCTGTCCCTTCTTCCCCTCGGAACCCTGGAGAGTTCTCCTTGCCCCAACCTTGACACAACACAGCTTCGAGATGGGTATTTGAGGAACATGCCTTGAGCTCTACTATTTTGTAGAACATGATTTTTGATAATCTAGATTAAGACTCTCAGAAGCCCCTTGTGTTCGAAAGCTTCTGTCTTCTATAGAACTTGCCTGGAAATACCCTGTGAGCAAATGGGACAGAACCACAGTGCTGCTGGCCCTCCTCCTGGGCATTCCTGGGTGCTAGGGTTTGCTCCCCATCACCATAGCCACGTACAGGTCTATGCATGGACTTTTCAGCTCACCCTCAGCAATTCGATTTTGCATGGAGAGGAATTTTCTGCTCCTTTCCTCACTTTTTAAGAAAATGTGTTTTTCATCTTTGCCTCAGATGTGGACCCTGATGACATGACACTCACATACACACAAGAGTAAAGGGAACTTCACCCCAACTCTCTCATGTCCCAGCAGAAGGTCAGACAGAAGCCACAGAAGCTTGCATCTTGCACAGTGGGATTATAAAAGAGCTGGACTGTGGACATGAAGAGTCCCTTTTGGTATGCTCTCAGCAGAAAGTGTACTTTTCTCAAAATGAAATAAGAGCACAGACTGTAGAATCAGATGGTGTTGATTAAATCTTAAGGCTGTTCCTGCTACCTATGGGATCTTTGGAAGACAGCAAGCTCTTCCTGTCTGTGGGATGGGAATAAGAGCATCCTTCGTCTCATGGAGACATAGCAGGAGAAATATGTGTTAAAGACGGAGCTGGTACCCAGTGCATGTTCAGTTAGTGTTAGTATTCTATCCTAATTTTGAACACCTGGCTAATGAGTGAATTCTTCTGGCAGCATCTCTGCGGAGTGGTCCCCTATTCCCAAACTCCAAGTGGCAGCAAACTTGGTACCTAGTAGGGAATCAGCTTCATTCAGAAGCAGCCTATCAGCTCCCACTTTTACCTGCCGCAAGAGGCAGGGAAGTCCCTTCAGGCCAAGATAAGGACATTCCAGGTGGAATTCCAGGGTGAGATGCTGCTATGCTCACCACCCGCCAGCTTGAAATCAACAGTAAGCTTCACCTTGGAGTCTGTCAGCTTAGCGATCTCTGTGCAAAGCTCACCTGAATCCAAACTCCCAGGCTGCCAGACAGAGGGGGATGCTGGAACTCAGCTTCTAGCAGCAGTGATCCAAGGTGGCAGACATGTCTTAGTTCCTTTCCTGGTTTCCCTTCAGCCCCCAGCCTGGCAAGGCACAGACAGGCGCTTTTCCTTTCTCCTCTCCCCAGTGCTCATCTTGTGCTCAGACAGAGACTGCTGTCCTCTACACACAGGGACCCCAAGGGGTCTGAGATTCCAAACACTCCTTTGCCCCCGCCTTGGTCAAAATTCTGGTCACCTGTGTGGCACTTCTTGCCCAATGAAATTCTAGTTCAGAGAGCATCACGGTTTTGCTTCCGATTGAAAAGCTGTCCCTGAAATCTCCTTATTTCCATCATAAATAAGAAAGGGGGATAACACTCTACTGTCCAGCCCTATTGGACATTTGATGCTCTCCAGTCTCTTCCAGTCTTATCTAGTCTTCTAGTCAAGTTGGTAGACTGTATCCTTCTCCTTGGCATCCGTACATTAATGGGTGTGTGTGTATGTGTGTGTGTGCTTGTGTGCATGTGCATGTACTCATACACATGCATGTGGACCGTACCTCCAAGTCTACACTGCAATAAAGTTTGGGCAAAGAGAGGAGAAGAGTGGAGTTTCTGAGGTGATCTAGACACAAAGGTAGCTAAGGAAGGCTGGTATATATAAATAGCAGCTCATCAGTTCAGTCACTGCTGTGTCTGTTCAGCCTTTGGGCTCTTCCTCAGTTCTGCAACTTGGTGCCCCAGGCTCTCCACATCTTAAGGAAAGGAAACTGCCTCTCCTGCTTTATTCAACACATTTCCCTTATTTGCCCCTCTGTAAATATGTACTGTAAATGAATGTATTGAAAATTGTGTTGTAAATGCATATTGTAATATATATATTGTAAAAACGTTTTGTAAATACATGAAATGCAAATATATCATAAATATATGTATTATAAAAATATAAATACATGCTGTGGTAGTTTGAATGCAATTGGCCCTCATAATCTCATAGGGAGTGGCACTATTAGGAGGCATGGATTTGTTGAAGTGGGTATGGCCTTGTTGGAGGAAGTGTGTCACTGTGGGGATGGGCTTTGAAGTTTCCTATGCTCAGGTTACTGCCCAGTTGACTTCCTGTTACCTGCAAGATGGTGGACTCTCAGCTACTCCTCCAGCACCACATCTGCCTGCACACTGCCATGCTCCCCACAATGATGATAATGGACTGAACTTCTGAACTGTAAGCAGTCACCCCAGTTAAACGTTTTCCTTGATAAGCGTTGCTGTGGTCATGGTGTCCCTTGACAGCAATAAAAAGTCTAAGACAGAAGTAATGTAAAAATATAAGTATATGTATTGTAAATACATACTGTGACTATGTAATATAAGTATATAGTAAGTACATATATAGTAAATATACAATGTAAATATTTATTTTAAATATATTGTAAATATGTAATTGTAAAGATTCACTGCAAATATATATTGTAAATACATATTGTAAACGTGCTGTAAGTACTTATTTTAAACATATTATAAAATGTTCATTACATGTGTAGTAACTACATATGATGTATATATGTGAAACATACATATAGTCAGCTATTTAAATGGCATCCTCCATATCTGCTTCTAGACTCTGACCTCCTTGCACACAGGCCTGGTGGCCTTTTATCCCATGTGATAGCTCTCATGGCCCTTAGAAATGTCTCCCTCTGCTCAGTAATCTCCACTGACACTGTGCACATTTCAAACAGTCTGTGCTAGGCATGACCTTGTCATCTTTCCCTTCACTTACTCAAAGGCCCTTTCTGTGGACCTTGAAGCACCTGTGACCTTTGTCCTTCCTGGCCACACCGCACAGCTGTCTCCCTGGTAGATTCAGTTCCATATTTCCTCAGTTGGAGGCCCTCACTGCTGTCTTCTACCTGCAAGATCGGTTCCTTTAGGGTGAGTGTTAGGACTTAATGCTCTTCCAGGTTTTCCAAAGTGCCCGACCTGACAGATGTTCAGAGACTTCTGCACGGAACAATCTAGTTGAGATGATAAAAGGGGGGAAGCTAGAATTGGCACTGGACCTAACGTCAGCTGAAGAGGAGGGGACTTACATAAAACCAGCAGCCCTACTGCAGTAACCTCTGTAAAACTTATGCAATAGTGGTGACAGGAAGCGGCAGCATGGCCTGACCTGCACTGGGTTCTGTCGATGTACCACGGGGCAGACAGGCAGCTTCAGAGGCCTTCAGCAGACCACACCAAGTCAAGAATGTTAACTGTCCAAGGAAAGGAGACAGGAGCGCAGAACCATGGGCAGCCATGGAAGACTGGAAAGCAAGTAACTCTGGTTCAGCCTCAGGCTGTGAGCTCCTCCCAGCTCAATGTCCCAGGCTCTCCAGAGCTAAGCATTCATTTGGTTTCCTCTTTTTTCCTAGTGTAACTGCAAATGGACTGTTCAGTGTGATCAAACTATATATATATAATTATCTGATTTTCTCCATTACTTTTATTTTCCCTTTTCTCTAATACATTATAAACTTATCTCATAATTTGATCCAACCAGCCAGGTCACCTCTCTCTGGATATTTAATCAAGTGAAAGGTGTCAGCACCTCAGACTAGAAGTACCTCACCCCTGGACCCTCCTTCCCATGATTCCTTGTCCCTCCTTGATGAACCTTGCACATGGACTGTTCCTGTGGTTTGAATTCAAACTATCCATTACAAGATTCATTCCCCTGATGGTAGTGCTATAGGAGATTTGTCAGGAGCTAGAGCCTAGCTGGTAGAAGGGGGCCATTATGCTGGCCTGCAAAGGTTGCATGTAGCCCGTGGTTCCTGCCATTTTCTCTGCTTTCTCGTCTACCGTGATGTGAACAGCATCTGCCACACTGCCCCTGCCATTACCTGGGTAGTTACATCATGCCTTCTACAGCACAACAGGCTGAAACCCTGGGAGCCACAAGCCTAAACCTCTCCTGAGTTGTTTCTGTCAGGTACTGTTGTCTCAGGGATATAAAAGGGACAAATATAGCTACCCCAAATATAGCATATACACATACAAAAAAGTTGCATGTAAGCCGGGTGGTGGTGCACACCTTTTAATCCCAGCACTTGAGAGGGGGGGCCAGGTGGATCTCTGCGAGTTCGAGGCCAGCCTGGTCTACAGAGCGAGATTCAGGACAGGCACCAAAACTACACGGAGAAACCCTGCCTTGAAAAACCAACCAACCAACCAACCAACCAACCAACCAACCAAACAAACAAACAAACAAAAACCAGTTGCATGCATACGAACGCCTACATATACATGATACAATATACAGCATCACATATAATGACATATATCTATCTGTAGTGCAATCAGTTATTTAAATGACATTCTTTCTAGACGTGGATTGCCCTATGTGCAAGACTCTGCATTTTTTATTTTTTGGTCCAGCTTCTAAAGACTGTGTGTCTATGTACCAGGCACTGTGAATGACCTCACTTGACACCAAACAACTCTCAGAAGCATGAACTCTCATTATCACAATGAGGATAATGAGTTTATAGGTTCTTGGCAACTTGTCTGAGGCCATACGCAGGAGCAGTGCGAGAGCCAGCATCCGAACCTGGCACCCTTACCACACTGTCTAAGTTCTTGAAATAAAAATCTGATGACCCTCCTGCGGGCTACAGATCTAAAGAGAACATGTGTGCACCACTGAAGAAGAGGGCAGGACTCAAGGAGCAGACTCCAAAAATCTCAAGAGTAAATTCACACTCAGGATTCCACACATGCGCTAAGTGTGGGAAAGCAGTTGT
>CABHPP010124641.1:0-25618 GCA_902168425.1 Peromyscus attwateri
GATTGTAGGTGTCAAAGGCAATGAATATCTGCAATGAAATAGTACTCATTGGATTTGACAGAGTGTGGCTCATGTGAACTCCCAGCTACTGTGACTACATGCAAAAGACAGGGGGTGTGCTCCTGAAATCCCACCCCCAACCAGGGAACTACTGGCAATTGATGGATGCTGGGGAGAGAAAGTCAGTTCTTTTCAGAGACATAACCCTGAGATCTACCCATGTTCTATTAGACTGCTCTACACTCATGAACATATGGGTTGTATTAAATGGACCTAGTGGGTTCAAAACAAGAGCACTTGAAGTTGTGAGGGAAAAGTTTTTTGGGTGATAGGGAGAAATTGCAAGGGAGGGAATAGGGTAGATTTTATCAAAACACATCATATGCATGTATGAAAGTTTTAAACAATAAAAATTTTTGAAAATGAGTGACATGAATCACTACAATTCTTCCAATGCTGTTTTTGTGAACAATTGGGTTAAAGCTCTAGAATTTTCCTCATCTGAATACTCTACCAATTTCTAAACAATGTCTATGATAAGTATCTCTTATGTTCTGTATTGTCTATTGTGTCATCTGACCCTGCAGGAGGAGAGCAGCTGGAGCAGCCACAGGCAGCTGGTTTGCCTGGCTCCTTTGTTATTCATGGCTTTTGCCACCTACTGCTGTTACCTAAGGAGACAATGCAGGAGTCAGTGTCAGACTCAAAGAAGTCCAACTGAAATTTCACTCTGTGGCTTGAAGATAATTTGAGAACAGATCTCTCACTTTTTGTTAGCTTCAACCCCAGCCTCGCACCTACAGAAATCTGGGAAATTAGTTCAGTTTCATTGACCCTACCATTTTATGCAGGTTGAGTATCTAACTGAGCTAACAGGAAGTAGCCTAAACCTACTCTAAATGGATGAGTTTTAGTAAAGCAAGATGAGAAAAGTGAAATCCCTATTTTATCACTTTTTTCATTTTCCATTATATTCCTCAGTGCGATGAGCTCCCATGAAATTAGCATAGCGATTTTGCAGTTTGAGGGAGAGTTAAATAGTTTTCAATGATCATTGTTCATTGAATTTCAAAACATTGTTGACATATACTAGTACATTCTACAAACAATTGTGTAAATTTCTTAATTACCCAAAGAAAGCTTACTTAGAACTCAGAAATGAACTATAGATCAGTTTGTTTTGAATTAGAATACCTCAACCTAAATATATACAACTAAAGCTTCATTATAAACTTCATTTAAGTGAACAAAGAAAGATTGCTTTTCAACGAAGACAAATGCAGTGTTGAATAGTTATAAATTTAAAATTAGATTTTAGTATTACTTAAATTATTTGTTAATTATTTTCACAATTTTTAGAAATGGCCATAGAAAAAGGTAATACATAATAAATAAAAATAATATTGAAGTTTTAGTAAAGATCACATTTAATCTTTACTTTGTTTGGGGGGTACAAAAGAACTTCATCTTAGAAATCAGTGTCAATAAGAAAATGATGAAGACGCATAAAGAAGTCATGTGTTCTGTTAACAGACATGGTTATTTTATCAAGTGATCCCAGCTCCCTTTGTCTTTTATGTTTAATAAAGTGCTCACATATCACATATAGTCACTAATTTTCAAAAAATAATCATGTAACATTGATATCAAGTAGAAACAGTGTTAGATTGATCTGTTGAAATTCTTGTAAAGAAATTTATGCATGAAATGATATGTAAAGTATAGGATAAGAAAATATAAAATTACTGTGCAGTTCTCTGTGTGAATATTTCCCAATCTGGCTAAAAACTTTGTATTGATGTGTTTAATCTTATTTATGTAAATTAGCATAACACACATAATTCAGGATTTCAATGGCAATAAAAATGTCTCAGACCTGATGGCACAAAAGAATAGGCTTCTGATGTGTGCCTCCATGTCATCTGCCAGCCGGGCAGTTGAAGTCCCAAAGCTCTCAGCAGAAAATCTTTCATTTGAAGCGAACTTCTGTTATGTGATCTTTCTCCCCCTGGCAGATGATGTGTTAAAAATGTACTATCTAGGAGGCAGACCAGAGGCAGGTGTGCAGGTTTTGATGTGAAAGGCTTGGCAGGTGTGACCCAGAATGGAATAAATTCTCCTCAGAGAGACCAGTTGGGATCAGATGTGCATGAGAAAGACAATGCTCAAATTATTCCAACATGCATCTAATTATTTCTAAATGTGGTATTGTGACCTTGTTATAATTGGCACACTGGAAAATACATTTAAGCCATGTTAGCAACACCTGAACTATGATGTATCTGGATCTCTAAAACCATTTAATCATATTTTTAGTCTTTCGCTATAATTATACTATTCAAGTAGAGAGAGAATGAATTAGATGCTTGTATTAACAAAAACAAACAAACAAACAAACAAAAAAACAGGAATCACAGTATCTTCTAACTCGGCCACCAAGTACCTCTGTCTTGGCATCATGCATCATTCGCTCATACTGTATCCTCTATCACAATCAAAATACCTTTCTCTTCCACTATACATGTCCCCTGTTTAGAACTGCTGCCTCTGTCCTAGGACACACCTCATTTGACTTCATAGCCTGTCTTTCTTCAGGTAACAATAAACTATATGAAACTATTTCTATATTGTAAGAAATACCCATAAATATTTGTGTGTCAGGGAAGTTTCTATTTGGTTGCATTTTTATAAGAAAATTGCGATTAAATTTGATTTTTAAAAACTAGTCCTGTAATAATTTTCTATCTAGCTAATTACAACTAACATAGTCAATGTACAAAAGTTAAATAATATCTACTGAATTGGGAATTATATCATAGTCGGTTCTTTTACAAAATTAAATAACTGCTTAGAGATTAATTTCAAGACTACAGAACTCTCTTCCACAATATAGAAGTTCAGTTTCTTTCTTTCTTTCTTTCTTTCTTTCTTTCTTTCTTTCTTTCTTTCTTTCTTTCTTTTTTCTTTCTTTCTTTCTTTTTTCATTCTTTCTTTCTTTCTTTTTTTTTTTTTAACAAGAATTATTAGATTGGAAACCTCAGCTGAGAATACCCTACTAGACCTGAGGACCAGCCAACCACCAGAATCCCTTGGCCATTTAGGCCAAAGACCAGAAAGGAAACAGAAAATAAAGGAACAAAAGACCCATTCAGCAAAGACATCACAAGAATCAACACCTTTACCTGTAATTATCCCAAACCCTGACGAGTAAATGGCAGTGCAAGAGTACATGCAATGACATAAAGGGCCATATGGCACTGCCAGAACCAGAACCCAGTGGTCCTACAACACCAAGACCTGAACATCCCAGCACAGATGAAGCAGAAGAAAAATACCTGAAAAATAACCTGATGAAGATGATAGAGGTCCTTAAATAGGAAATGAAAAATTCCCTTAAAGAAATCAAGAAAAAAAATGAACAAAAAATTAGAAGAAATCAATAAATCCCTTAAAGAAATTCAAGAGAAAAAAAAAACAAACAAACAGGTGAAGGGAACAGTTCAAGATTGAAAATTGAAATAGATGCAATAAGCAAAACACAAACCGAGGGAATTCTAGAAATTGAAAATCTGGGTAAGCAAACAAGAACTACAGATGCAAACATCACCAACAGAATACAAGAGACAGAAGAGAAAATCTCTGGCATTGAAGATATCATAGAGCAAATAGATCCATCAGTCAAAGAAAATGTTAAATCTAAAAAATTCTTAACAGAAAACATTGGGGTAATCTGAGACACCGTGAAAAGACCAAGCCTAAGAATAATGGGGATAGATGAAGGACAAGAAACAAGAATCCCAGCTCAAAAGCACAGAAAATATATTCAACAAAAATATAGAAGAAAATTTTCCCAACCTAAAGGAGAACATGCCTATGAAAATGCAAGAAGCTTACAGAACACCAAATAGACTGGACCAAAAAAAAAAAAAAAAAAGTCCCCTCGCCTCGCCACATAAGAAAAACTGTAAACATGTAAACATACAGACTAAAGAAAGAATACTAAGAGCTGCAAAGGAAAAAAGGCCAGGTAACATAAAAAGGTAGACCTACCAGAATTACTCCTGACTTCACAATGGAGACTCTAAAGGTCAGAAGGTCCTTGACAGATATTTTGCAGATACTAGGAGGTCACGGATGCCAGCCAGGACTACTATATCAAGCAAAAATTGCAATCACCATAGATGGAGAAAACAAGAATTCGGAACCAGATTTTAACAATACTGATCCACAAATCTAGCCTACAGAAAATGCTAGAAGGAAAACTCCAACCCAAGGAACTTAGCTACACCCACACAAACACAGGCAATAGATAATCTCATACCAGCAAAAGCCAAAGAAGGGAAATACACACAAACTACTAACATTGCCACCAAAACCAAAAAAATAAATAAATAAATAACAGGAATTAACAATCACTGGTAATTAATATCTCTTAATATCAATGGACTCAAATTTCCTACTAAAAAATACTGGCTAACAGAATAAATATGAAAACAGGATCCTTCCATCCTGCTGCATACAAGAAACACACCTCAACTTCAAAAACAGATATTACCTCAGAGTAAAAGGTTGGGAAAAGATTTTCCAATCAAATGGACCTAAGAAGCAAGCTGGTGTAGTTACCCTAATATCTAACAAAACAGACTTCAAACTAAAATTAATCAAGAGATAAAGAAGGACATTTCATATTCACCACAGGAAAATTCCATCAAGATGAAGTATCAATTCTGAACATTTATGCACCAAGTACAAGGACACCCACATTTGTAAAAGAAATATCACTAAAGCTTATATCACACAACAAATCCTACACATTTATACTAGGAGATGTCAACACCAATGGACAAGTCTGCCAGACAGAAACTTAACAGAGAAAAAGGAAACTAACAGAGGTTATCACTCATATAGACTTAACAGATATCTACAGAACATTTCACCCAAACACAAAAGAATATACCTTCTTTTCAGTACCTCATAGAACCTTCTCTAAAATTGACCACATACTCAGTTACAAAGCAAACCTCAAAAGATACAAAAAAATTTGAAATAGTCTCATGTATCTTATTGGATTACTATGAGTTAAAGTTAGAATTCAACAACAACACAAACTACAGAAAGCCTATAAACTCTTGGAAACTGAGCAACTCTCTACTGAATTACAACTGGGTTAAGGAAGAAATAAAGAAAGAAATTAAAGACTTCCTGAACTCAATGAAAATAAATGCACAACATACCCAAACTTATGGGACACTAAGAAAGCAGAGCTCTCAGGAAAATTCATAGCACTACATTAAAAAAAAATGGAGAAATCTCACCCTAGCGACTTAGCAGCACCCCTGAAAACTCTAGAACAAAAAGAAGCAAACTCACCCAGGAGGAATAGATAACAGGAAATAATCAAGCTCGGGGCTGAAATCAATAAAAGAGAAAATACAAAGAATCAATGAAACCAAGAGTTGATTCTTTGAGAAAATCAACTAGATAAATAGATCCTTATGCAAACTAACCAAAAGGCAGAGAGAGAGAGAGAGAGAGAGAGAGAGAGAGAGAGAGAGAGAGAGAGAGAGAATATCCAAATTAATGAAATCAGAAAGGAAAAAGAGGATATAACAACAGACACTGAGGAAATCCAGAGAATCATCAGGTAACACTTCAAAAACCTGTATTCCACAAAATTGAAAAATCTGAAATAAATTATAATTTTCTTCATAGCTATCACATACCAAAATTAAATCAAGACCATATAACCAATTTAAATAGTCCTATTACCTCTAAGAAAATAGAAGCTGTCATTAAAAGTCTAAAAGAAAACAAAACAAAACACCAAGGCCAGATGGTTGCAGCTCAGGATTCTACCAGAATTTCAAAGAAGAGTTAATACCAATACTTCTCAAATTATTTCACATAGTAGAAACAGAAGGAACAGTGCCAAATTATTTTATGTGTCTAATTACTCTGATACTCAAACCACACAAAGATGCAACAAAAAAAGAGAATTACAGATCAATCTCCCTCATGAACATTGATACAAAAATATTCAATAAAATACCAGCAAACTGAATCAAAGGACACGTCAAAAAAAAAAAAAAAAAAAAAAAAAAAAAAACCTACCATGACTGTAGCTAGAGTTTTCCTGCCTGGCCCACAGTCAGGACAAATCTCTGCCACCTGCCAGTCCCACAGCCACTCAGACCCAACCAAGTAAACACAGAGACTTATATTGTTTAAACTGTTTGGCCTAATGGCTCAGGCTTCTAGTTATCTAGTTCTTACATCTTAAATCAATCCATTTTTATAAATCTATACCTTGCCACATGGCTCGTAGCTTACTGGTGTCTTCACATGCTGTTTGTCCTGGCGGCGGCTGGCAGTGTCTCCAGCTCAGCCTTCCACTTCCCAGAATTCTCTCCTCCTTGTCCCGCCTATACTTCTTCCTGCCTGACCACTGGCCAATCAGTGTTTTATTTATTGACCAATAAGCCACATGTTTGACATACAGACCATCCCACAGCACATGACCAAGTTGGCTTCATCCCACAGATGCAGGGATGGTTCAACATTTGTAAAATATGTCAATGCAATACACCATATAAACAAACTGAAAGAAAAAAAACACATGATCATCTCATTAAATGCTGAAAAAGCTTTTGACAAAATCCAGCACCCCTTCATGATAAAGGTCTTGGAGAGATCTAGGATACATGAAACATACCTGAACATAATAAAAGCAATATACAGCAAGGTGACAGCCAACATCAAATATATGGAAATAAACTCAAAACAATTCCACTAAAATCAGGAACAAGGCAAGGCTGTCGACTCTTTCCATATCTATTCAATATAGTACTCGAATTTCTAGTTGGAGCAATAAGACAAATAAAGGTGATTAATGGGATACAAATTGGAAAGGAAGAAGTAAAACTTTTGCTAATTGTAGATGATATGATAATATACATAAGTGACCCCCAAAATTCTACCGGAGGACCCCTGCAACTGACAATGACCTTCAGTCATATAGTGAGATACAAGATTAACTCAGAAATATCAGTAACTCTCCTATGTACAAATGGTAAACAGGCTAAGAAAGAAATCAGAGAAACATCACCCTTTACATTAGCCACAAATAATATAAAATACCTAGGGGTAAATCTAACCAAACAAATGAAAGACCTATATGATAGGAAATTTGAGTATTTAAAGAAAGAACCTGAAGAAATCAGAAATTTTACCTATGGCATTGTATAATATTTATACATGGAGTTTGTAATAGATATAAAAATTGGCTTCTAGAAATTTGAGAAAAGTGCTGGGCTACCATTGATGAAAATACCATGGATTTTTCCTAATTTCCCTCTAGCTACTATGCTATAGATATATATATATGATTTCTGGTGATATGGTCTTACATCAATTATATAATCAAAGATGTGTTCTAGCCTGCAATAATCCTCCTGCCTCAGCCTCCCAAATAGCAGGATACAGACACGAGCTACCATACCCATCTCTGTTTACTTCACCTTGACCATAGTTGTAACATTATCTTTGATGGTATAACATTTAAGTTTATATTAATATTCAAACATCAGACCATTTTAAAATACTTTATTCCATATTTGACAGCTTTCTGACTTTTTGTTATAGGCTGGTAGACTATAAACACAATTCAATTAAATGTATAGCCTCAAAATCCTTTTCATAATGTCTCCATAATTCATAAGCTATTTTTCATTGTGTATTTTGCCCTTTCTGCACTCCACAGTAGCAGATCTCAAGGAGTGTTAACTGACCTGCTTCAGGGCACATAGATGAGACTTCAAGTCTAGGCCTAAATTTGAAACAATAGAGGAGGATAAAAGTAAGTTGTAGGTTAGACACATTGATTCACATGGAAGTTGTTCAAATTTTTATACTCTAAGGATCATAGCATATTTAATTGAATAAAGAGCCATACCTCCAGCTTAAACTGTGAGCCTTCACATGTTTTTATGCGGAGATAGTCTGTTGAGCCATATAGGTAATGACAACTGCAAGAAATTTCTGGATCTGTGCTAGCCTAGACCATGACTTCCATCTAAGGAGGGGAAGAAAAAGGAAAAGATGACTTACTCCATATGGTAACAAGCAGAATGATGCTTCTTGAGTTCAATTCATCATTTCACAGGTTTAGGAACAAGGCACATACAATGGTAATCGCAGTGCTGATGTGATCTTTGTAGGAGAAAGACAGTAGCAATTGTGTTTTACTGTACAGATGAGGGCCCTGTGGGAGAAAGTAATTTTGAAATCTTGGCAGAAAGCTTTTAGATTTGAAGTACACAGACTAAGGGAAATACAAAGTACACATAGAAAAAGTCTTCACATTTAAAACCTATCATCCTCAGCAAAGACAAACTATCTCAGAAGATGTTTAGTTCAGTGAGACCTCAATAACTCCTGTTTCTCATCCTGCTCTTCAAATGCTGACACAAGTAGATCTTAGCAAGAAGCAAGAAACTATAAACTTTAAACATCCTTATGCAAAAAAGTTAAAATAACTAATACTTGGTGAAGATTTTAATCATTCTGTGGATCAAGATTTTGCTTATGTTAATCAAAGATTTCTGCTTTAAGGTGAATTTAAATTGTCTACTGTTTGAATAAAATATTAAATACATGGCCTGGTAGACATGAGTTCTAATGTTTGCCAGTATCAGCTCCACTGAGGAAACCTTAGAAGGGTGATGGAAGGAAATACAGTGTCATGATATCAGTCCTTGACTTGTGTTATGACACATATGTTCATGAGTGTTCTGCAACTGCCCAGTACAAAATATGCAACACTTATTGCTGAATTCCTTTTCTGTAGCGCTTACAAGATAGATGATCAAATAGAAACTCATTCTAAAGAAAGCCAGTAATAAGAAAATAGTTATGCTTCACAGGAAGCTTTCCATCAGTTTTCACACTTGATTGCAAACTGAAAGGAAGCTATAATCTATAGACATTTTTAGATGGGAAAAGCATGTTTTCTATTTGTCAAATATACAACAAAATGTCATTAGTACTGACAGAAATGTCTAAAAGTTTTGTGACTGAAACTCCTGTCAATATAGTACATAGCCTGGGTAGTCATTCTCCATCCCTTCTTACAAAGGGATTGGAATTAGCTAGAATGTTTTTTAACCTGATCTTGTATTTATTTATAAAAAAAATATAAAAACTAGTCTTATTTTCATGGAAAATTTTATGACCCACATCAGTCAGACTCACTTAGAGTTTCAAAATTAGGGACAACAGTAAGTAGGAAAATATGAAAATCAATGGCCCAATGTCTTCAACATAATAAACTATTTATATACACATCTAAATCCTGCTGAAAATTCTAAAATGGATCTATTTTTAAAGGCAAACAAATTTGTCTCTCAAGTACTATTATTCTATCCAATTTTCAGTTGATTTACTATGTGAAATCATTTAGTAGGGACTGAAACAGTGTTTTGAAGGGAGATAATGATTCAAGTAAAGAGTCATGAGCTATATCTATGTCATGAACTTCTGCTTCACTAAAACAGCATAGTACTGTGTTCTAAATACTTATGTACACAGAAAAGTATAAATTTGCCTCATATCTAAATAAACTCCTCTTTACAGAAGACAAAGACAGTCCCAAAACCAATCCAATCAAAATACAGAGAACAATAGAACGTTAAATGCCAAGCCCCACTGGATATATGTACACCATGAACTGTACACCTAAGTCTCAGGAAACATCCAAGAAGGAAATGAAAAATTTTTAAGGGTCAGAGAACCAGGACACCTCCTGTAAGGTTGTATCTTCAAAAACAACATGAAAAATATATCCATGATACCACAATATGGTCGCCTAAACAAGAACAAAACAGTGACAGCAATAACAGACAAGCCAATGCTGAAGGAGAATATTTCAAGAAGCCCCACCCTTATACAAAGAACAACATATTACTGAGAATGTAAGAATTAGTCTTCCCAAAGGCTAAACCTTCTAACTGGTTATACAGTACCTAGTGCTGAAATCATACACAGTCAAGAAACACTAAATGAATTCAGCATCTTCTATCTATCTATCTGTCTATCAAATTATCTATCTATCTATCTATCTATTTATCAATCTATCACCTATTTGTCTACCTTCTATCTCTCTATCTGTACTAACAATGAGAAAAGGAAAAAACAAGTCATCAATTTGATTGACAAGGGCAGTTTGATTGACAAGGGTGGTTTGAATGATAATGGCCATCATAGCCTTATATGTTTCAATGCTTAGTCTCCAAATAATGAAACTGTTTGGGGAGGATTAGGGCACATGGTTTTGATTGAGTGGGTATAGCCATGTTGGAGAAGGTGTGTTACTGGGGGTGGACTTTGAGGTATCAAAACCCACTGCTAATCACTGTTGCTGCCTCTGCTTTAATCTTGATCATATATTAGCTCTTAGCTACTGCTCTAGTACTATCCATGCCTGCCTGTTGCCACACCCCCTGCCATGTTGTTGACATACTATCCCTCTAAAACTGTAAGCAATTGCCAATACCTTTCTTGTATAAGCCCCTCTGACCATGATGTCTAGTCACCAAAACAGAACAGTAATTAAGAAGAGGCCATGGATGTGTGTGTGTGACAAGTGGGCGCAGGGACTGTTACAGGGAGTTGACATGGGAGGGGTTCAAGGAAAAAAAGGGGAGAAGGAACATGATTTAATTACATATTAATTAAAATGAGAAAATTATAAAAACTGAGTAATATTATTTAGAAAGATTATTTAAGCATTTGTATTAATAACTACATTCTACTAATTCTCTAAATATAAAAATGTTATATAATTCCTCAATGGAAAAAAAGCTGAAGATAATATAGAAGAAAAATGGAAAAACATTGAACATCCATAGTGTAGTATAGTAGCTACCAGTCATTACAACTTGCTTTGTTTTATAGTGTATGCTCTAAAATAATTTTAATATGCAAAATAGTACAATAGAAGTTAAATGCTGGATGAAATAATCTGTAGAGACATAATGATAAAATGTCTGATCCATAATATGTAAACAATTACCAGCAAACTATAATGAATGAACATGAAATGATTATAGGACAAGGCACAGTAATTTATACCTATATTCCCAGCATTCAGAAGGAACAGGCAGGATGATTTAGTGGCAAGCCTACTTTGTACCAAAATCCATCATTAAATGCTAGGATACTACACAAGATTATGACTAGTCTTTTACCCAACTCTACATAGCTCCTAACATGTGCCAGTATGCTTATAAAATGAGATTGAAGTTTGGCACGTTACCAAAAAGTGGGGAGAGGAAATTTATCTGACGTCAGACATAAAGTTATATCTGTAGGCAAAATGGGTGTGAGTCCTCTCTCTCTCTCTCTCTCTCTCTCTCTCTCTCTCTCTCTCTCTCTCTCTCTCTCTCTCTCTCTCTCATACACACACACACACACACACACACAGCAAGTTTTTGCTGAGAAATTTATTTTTTGCAGCACATTTCAAACTAGTGTTATCTTTTTCCAATCACACATTTTCCCTTCTCTCTGAAATCCTGTATAAGAAGCTTGAAATTTAATTTATGCTCAAATTGTTACCACTTGTTAATTTCATTAGAATAAATTTCTACTTCCAAAATAAGTTTTATATGAAAATAGTGTGGTGTTTTTTATACAACTTGTTTATTCCAAAGCTGATGAAAACTTGAACTGTTTAAGTATTTTGGCTACTACAGAGAATATCAATAGGAGATATATATGTGAAAAATATTTATGTATGTTCGCTATGACTATACATTTTTCTTCTAAGCATAAAAGAAGGACTTAAAGATAGAGAGCATGTTCAGATTGTGAACTTGACTCTAGATAGAGTTAAAGAATGCCAGCATGAAATAGAGAGTCAGACTGATTAATCCATCTATCATCTACCACTGATATAATGTCCTCACTCATTTTCCTTGATTCTCAGTAGAAAACTATGGCTTATTTGGCATCCTCTATTTTCCAATTTGACTCTTAGAGATATAAGTTACTTATATAGGGAAGAGGACCAACTGATATTAGAAAATAAAATATGTAGTGGTATTAAAACACATTAGAGGCAAGACAGGATAAAACCACAGTTAGAAATGGTATAAAGCCCATGTTCATGCCTCTATGGAATTATGCTGCTATTTGAACAAAGAGAAATGTGAGGCAAAGTTTTTTCCCATTTTCTGCTTGCAACAGCTCTATTTTAATTTAATAGATTATCAATTTTCATGTGCTGAAACATTAGCATATTGTTATAATTTTCATATTTCTTTATGTTCATTTGTAGTCATTTCCAAACAAGCTATTTCCCAAAATGATATTAAGCAGTTTTCTGCTGAAAATGTTTTTCCTTACACACTGAATTTATATAACTCTTGAAAGAAAATGAGATAGTAATAAACAATATATGGTATTATAAAAAAGGAAGAGCTTTATACCAGAAATATTGTTACATTTTAAATATTATAAATAAATAAGTTGTTTATTACAATGAGCAAACTCTATGAACAGCACTTAAAGCCTTATATTAATGCAGTTCAAATGACTATCATATTTTAAAACCTTCATTGCTCATAATCTAGCCTATAAAGTATTAGCCACTAAGAACTTTCCTTCTGGACCTATTGCGTGATTTTAAGAAGTTTTAAAGCACGGCTTTTATGAAGTTGGATTGCACAGCTGATGACTGAGGGACTAACTGTCCACCACTCTGCTGCAGCACTGCATTGCAATCTCAGAGCTTCTTTTTCCTTTACAGGGCAATCTTCCCTGAATGTCGACTGTTGCCAAAAGTCACCCTCTACCACTTGAGACAGACCTGCACCAAGACTGACCACAATGTGACATACAAAAAACTAGGTTACAAAAGACACTTCAGTGACCAACATAATTGAAAAAAAAAAAAACTTGACAAATATAGAAAAGAAATGTACATACCTGTTGAAGCAAATACATGTTTTCTTAAACTTATTCTGCATAAGGTATTCTGCTAAGTGACAAAAAAAGGACTAGAAGCTTTATGTTCATTTTTTTTCAGATATCGCTGCCCATTATTTCCTCCATGATTTAGTTTTTATATTACAGTGTGGATATATGGAAAATACAACTTTTGAAATATTCATCATTTCATTTTTAGTTTATAATTTAGTAAGATAGTCATTAATAGAAATATTCTTATGCAATATTGTATTTAATGAGCATGTGAGAAATAATTTTGGTTGTTTTTTCTTGTTTCTATTTTGACAACAATTTTAGTTGTAATTTTTAATAATCTCCTAAATATTATGAAGAACAATAATAGGAATATTTATATAAATCAAGTGGTAATAATATTTCAGATAAATACCTAAAATGGCAATACTAAGTTAGATTACAAGCATTTCCTGTGAGGTTTATGTAATGATTTCAGAAAATATATTCACCATAACATGAAAAAAATTCATTCCTAAAAATAAGTCAATATCATTCTCTCATTAGAAAAAAATTCTATGGGTACTATAATTTTTAAATTATTCTAATTTCAATGAAACTGTAATTACATTATTTCTCTCTCCCTCTCATACTTCCAAACACATCCTAACACCCCCTTAATCTTTTTCAATTTCCTGACCTCTTTTTTATATATGAATTCATTTAGAGGTATTTGTATTTATAATTTCAGGCATGAGCACATTGTTTTAGGGGACTCATTCTTGAAAAAGACTAATCTCACTCTCAGAATTCATAAATTGCCTATAGTTTGATACCTAAGGTGAGATCTTGAAAAAATTTTCCCATCCACATTGTGTCCTTTGGGCACATGACAAATGTGATATAGCTAATTCATATGGTAGATTTATGTTCACATTTTTGAAACTTCTCCACTCATTTCCAGAGTGGCTGCAGTAGTTTTATAATCCCATCAACAGCAAACGGGGTCTGGTTTCACCACATCCTTTCCAACACATGTTGTCTGTTGTTTCCTTGGTTATCACCATTCTGAAAGAGGTAAGATGAAATCTGAAGGTTTTTTTTTTTTTTAAATTTTCATTTCCACAACTGTTAAGGAGGATGAACACACTCTGAAATAATTCTTAGTCATTGTGATATTAGTATATTATTTGATTTTTAAATGTGTTTAATGTCCATCTATGCTAGCTGTTTATTTTACACTAATGTGCCCCTCTTTTCACATCTCTCTCTTTCTTCAGTTACATTGTCCACTTAGGTCTGCTTGGATTTGCCTACCTGAGCATTGTGTGACTGGAGCAGCACGTTGTGTGTAACTTCTGATGAACTTCTCTTGGGATGTTTAAAAGTTTAATTTATGTTGTATATAAAGATTTCATTTTTATTTACTTCCATTGTGTTCATATAACTTAATTTTTCTGTCTATCAGTTCTTGAACATTTACTTTTCTCATATTTTTGTAGTTTATAATGTTTCTGTAAACATTTAATTGGAATTTTAGTAGAAATAAATGTAAGTTCTTTTTGCAATTACAAGTGGAACAGCTGGGTTATACTCATACTTGACTGTTCATGAACCGCTAATAAGGGGTTCCAGAGTCACAGGGCCTCGTTAGAGTCACATCAACAATAAATGAGGTTTCTAATTTTATTATATAAAAACTATAATTGTCTGAATCTCTACAATAAATTTTACCTTCCCAGGACACAGCATGTATCTTTGCAGTTAAACCTTATGATTCCCTGATGATTAATGATGTTGAACATCATTTCCTGTAATAATAGGATATATTTATACATTTTGTTTGAGGTAATGTATATTCAAATTATTGCAGCTTTTAAATTTTTATTATTTTATGTTATGTTTTAAGAATTATATTATCAGGATCTGAGGTCCTTGGTCAGTTATGTGACTTAAAACATATTCTATCCTTTAGGGTATTATGTTTTATTTTCTTAATGGTACACTTTGAAGTAAAAATTTTAATTCTGAAAAAGTTCATTGTTTCATTGTTTCTGCAAATTATGTCATAGCTAACAAACCATTTAACAAACAGGTCAGGAAATCTGAATACATTATGTTTTAGTATTTTGTGTTCTAAATTTATATCTGTGATAATTTTGTGTCAAGTTTTATATGCAAAATAGGGTTTCAACTTTATTTTCTTTTTAAAGCTAATGAATAATTAGTTGTACAGATTTATAGAGTATAATGCAATGTTCCCACAAAAGAATGCACTTTATAAGGATGAAATATGAGTGATCAACATATGTACAAATATGAATTACTACTTTGTGGTGCAAATATTCAAAACAGTTCTAATCATTTTAAAATTTATAATACATTATTAATATTACAAATGGATTAAAATTTCCTACTGATGGTCATAGAATGGAAGAAAGAATGTTTTTATTGGGGAAAATGATATGCTGCTTACAAGAAATTAAATTCTGGAAACAAAGAAGACATACAGAATGAGAGTAAAAGGATTTGAGAAGATATTTAATGTGAGAGCACACTGAAAAGAAGGTGTGCTTATAAAAAGTAAAGTAGACGCCAATTTCAGAAAAAAAAGTCTGTTAAAACATGTAGTTAAAAGTCAGAAAGTGCCAGATGACATAAAAGCAAATTATGTTAAACTTTACAGGGAATAAACTAGGAAAAGTTGAATAACACTTATTAAAAGATCTGGATAACATGAAGACCTCCAACTCCTGAGTGAGGTAACACAAACTGAGAAAGAAAAACATAGTATGTACTCACTCATAAGTGAATATTAGCTATAAAACAAAGGATAACCATGCTACAGTACACAGATGCAGAGAGACTAGATAACTAGGAGGGTTCGTGTAGGAACACCTGGATCTCCCTGGGAAGGGGAAATAGAAGAGATTTCGTGAATGGACTGAGAACAGGTGGGGATGGGAACATGAGCATCAGGTTAGGGGGATGACAGAGAAAGAGACTGAAGAAAGAGACTAAGGGGAAGGGGGGCATTTTGGGGTCAGGTTAAAATCTGGTGCAACAGAGTCCCCCAGGAATCTAAAAGGATTACTACATCTAAGACTCCTAGCGAGCCAGGCGGCGGTGGCACATGCCTTTACTCCCAGCACTTGGGAGGCAGAGCCAGGTGGATCTCTGTGAGTTCGAGGCCAACCTGGTCTACAGAGCAAGATCCAGGACAAGGACCAAAACTACAGAGAGAAACTCTCGGGAAAAAAAAAAAAAAGACTTCTTGCAATAGCAGATATGTAGCCTGAACTGGCCATCTCCTGTGACCAGATTGGTGCTTCAGCCAATTGTTATCAGAGATGCTTAATCCAGCAACTGATAGAAACAAATGCAGAGCCACAACCAAACATTAGGGAATCCTGAAGAAGAAGGAGAGAAAGGATTTAGGAGCCAGAGGGGTCAAGGATCCCAGAAGAAAACTCGTAGAATTTACTAATCTGAGCTCATAGGGGTTCACAGAGACTGAACTGACAGCCAGTGAGACTGCATGGGACTAACCTAGGCACTCTGCATGTATCTTACAGTTGTGTAGCTTAGTCCTCCTAAGTGGGACTCCTTGTGGGACTCCTAAGTGGGAACAGAGGCTCTTTCTGACTCTTTAACAGGCTTTTGGGAACCCACCCCTCATACTGAGTCATCTTGCCCAGCCTTAATACATGGGATGGTGCTTAGTCTCACTGTAACTTGACATGCCATGTTTTGCTGATATTCATGGGAGACCTGTCCTTTCCTAAACAGAAACTGAGGAGGAGTAGATTGGGGGTTGGGAACAGAGGTGAGATGGGGGCAACTGGGCGGAAAGGAGGAAGGGGGAACTCCAGCTGGGATATAAAATAAATAATTTATATTTTAAAAGACAGGAAAGAGCTTGAGTGTAAGAAGTAGCAGCTGAGGGAAAATCTCCAATGCAGCAAATAGTAAAGAATCAGCAATTGAATAAAGACTTTTATTGTGAGGAAACACACACATGCAGCAAACACAGAGAAAAAAGGAGTCGGGGGGGGGGGGGGGGGCGCTTCAGAAGCCAAAATTCCTGGCTCTCTTAGATGGCTGGGATTGCAAAGTCTCTGAAGAGGTTTCTTTTCCTAATTTAAGCTTACTCAGGTTGAAGAAAGACTGGGTGGATCACTGACTCCCGACGGTGGTGTAACAAGGTCCTGATTAGACCCGACCATATTGAGCCTGTCCATAAGCAAAGGACCTATTGGTGGGAGAAGAAGCCCACAATGCTATTGTTTTATGCTTCCAGACTTCTGTCTGAGGTTAGTAGGCAGGAAAGAAGCTGCCATTTTGGAAGCTCAATATCAGAAGAGAAATTCTGGAGTTTGTTTGTAAGGAAAAAGCAATGTATTCATGGCCTTTGTCCCAGTCTGCCTGTCTAACATAGAGACATAGAGTCTGTCTAGTTCCTATTCCTTCAGACCTATGTAGACCTATGTTCAGCCTGTGGCCAGCTGGCCAAGATCTTGTGTGAGTTCCACTCTCAGAAATCTCAGATAGTAAGCGTAGAGACTATATGCTGAAACTTGAGCAAACCAAATTCCTTTAGACCACAGGAAAAACTGTTTGAGTCAGAACCATGTGATATTCAATGAAGTATAAACATGGTTAAAGACTCAGTCTTCATATAAACATAGACTGATATATCAAGTGGTGTCCCAGAGATTAGGCAGAACTAGAAAGTGGTGGAATCAACATACACAGCATGACCAATGAAAAGACCAACATCTTTGCCACCAAAATCAGAAAGAGATGCCTGGGGTGGACCAGCATTCACCACCAGACTCCTGAAAGAATGCTCAGAAACGTGACTGGTTTCTGTGACTCAATCTGTAAAGACCCACCCAGAGCTCAGAATAACATATCAATTTGACAACAGCATAGATGTTTTCAATAAAATTATAGTATACAGTTTCACATACCCTAGGAAAGAGGTGCTAATCCAAGAACAGAAATACTGAATGTACAAGCTCAGAAAAGCAAAAGGAACCATACAGAAGAAAGGGGTATAATGCATGCTGCTAAATAAAAACAACAAGCCACATGCAAAAGCAGAACCTTCCGATTAAAAACAGATTTCTCAACAGAAAAATAAAAGAGGATTTGGGAGGGACTCTTTCACATACTGAAATACTAACTCATATCACTATACTTGGCACAAATGCCTGTCATTTCTAAAGGAGAAAGGAAAACTTTCTATAATAAAAATAGATCAAAGGAGTTCATGACAACCAAGTCAAATTTGTGTAAGACACTTGAAGGAATTCTTTGGATGGAAGAGAAAGATAAACACATCCATGAGGCTACAGAAAATAATCCATGCTTGAATGCCAGTTGACTTTCTATCATAGATGCTAAGATACAAATCAGTAATTGTAATGCATCACATAAATGGTTTCAAGTACAGAAACCACAGGATTATATCAGTAGATGATAGATGGAGTTTAATAAAATTGAACATACCTTTGTGATAAAAGCCTAAAGATACTATGGATATATGGAAATTGCACCAACATAATAAAATCTATATGTGACAACCTGTAGCTAACATTTCAGTAAAAAGTTAAAGCAATGAAGAAAGTTGAAAAGACAAAGTGTTTATTTTATCCATTCTTATGCAATGTGGTCTTTGAAATTTTAGCCAAAGTAATAAAAGAAATATGAGACACAAATAGGGAAGAAAAATGAACTTATGCTTATTTCAGATTGCATGATTATATACATGAAACACTCTAAAAACTATATCAGAAAATCTGTATACCTGATAAATACTTTCAGCAAAATGATAAAAACATATATACCAATAATAGATAAGCCAAAATAAAAATAAAGGAAATAATCTCATTCACAATTGCTTCAAAAATTATTAGAAAAAATATTATCAATGAACTGACTGACCACTAAAATGAAAACATTAAAATACAAATTGAAAATATAATTTCAATTTAAATACTTTCCATACCCATAGATTTGTTGAATTAATGTTCTGCACATCTATGTATTACTAAATGTAATCTAAAGATTTAATTAAATCTCATCAAAGCTGTAATGACAATTACTACAAAAGTATATTTTAAAAAAAAGCAAAATTCAAGTGGAAGCACAAAAAGGTTATAACTTAGAAACTAAAAGAATAATGATAGAGGTATCATCATACCTGATTTTATGTTATGTTACAGAGCCATAGTATCAAAAAAACATAATGTCACAAAATCAGACACATACATGAATAAAATGCATATAAATCTGGTCAACTAAAACCACTAGGTTTTTAAATAGAAGCAAAAGAATAAACAATGAACAAAAAACAGCTCCTTGATCAATAGCGTTGACAAGCTAGATATCGACATGTAACCGATCAAAGCTAGGTAACCATCACTCATTCTTCCAAAAAGATCAACTCCTCATGGATCAAAGACCTTAATGTAACTGAAAGTTTGAAACTCTTAAAGGGAAAGCATTTCAGTATGAATGCATATTTACAGATTTTCTGAATAAGAAAATAAGGCCAATTATTAATAATGAGAGCCCTTGAAATAAAAAAAAAATCTTGTACACTACAAACGAAAATTTTAATACAATGAAGTCAGAGCCTACAGAATGTGAGAAAATCTGTGCTAGCTATAGTAATGGAATGTTAATATCTAGAATATTTGGGATTTCAAAGAGCTAAACAATAAGAAAACAATCTACCCAGTCAATAAATAAATTAATTAAATGAACATGCAATTCTCTAAAAATAAAGTTTAAATGTTCAATAAACATATAAAACAAGTATTTATCGGTACTAATCTGCAGAGGAAAACATAAAAACTATATTGGGATTCTATCTCAGAACAGTAAGAATGACCTTCATTGAGGATATATAGGACAACCAAATAAGGGGAATCATCCCTGGGAAAGGTGAATTCTCCTCTCAGTAGTCATTACTTACCTTTAGTTATTGCTTTAGGGGTGGGACCTCATGAAAATGTCTCCCTTCCACATTAATATGTTCCATGATGTTGTTATTGTTCTGCTATTGTTTATGAAGCCATTTCTAGGAGAGACTTTCACATCAGACTTTCTGGCACTCTGTCACTTTAGTGACATCCCCTGATTTAGAAGCTGAAATATAGATGTATCTGATGGGGCTTGTTTGGACTCAGCATGCTGTATTGATATATTTGTATACACAAAAGCACACACACTTATGTGTGCATGCATGTAATAATAATAAACAAAGAAAAAGAGACTATTGGTGGGAGGCAGTGGTGCACGTCTTTAATCCCGGCACTTAGGAGGCTGAGCCAAGCGGATCTCTGTGAGTTCGAGGCTAGTCTGGTCTACAGAGCAAGATTCAGGACAGGCACCAAAACTACACAGAGAAACCCTGTTTCAAAAAAACCAAACCAACCAAACAAAAAACAAACAAACAAACAAACAAAAAACAAAAAGAAAAAGAAAAAGAGACTATCGACTCTAGATCAGATGGGGAAGATGAGAAGTGAAGGAGGGATGGTATTTGAAAGGAACTAGAGGGAGGAAAGGGAAAAAGGAAAGTAATATAACTTCATTTCAATTTAAAATATGTTTAAAAATAATATATAAATAAAGAAGGTAACGAAAATGCTGATGCGGACGTGGACAAAAGGGAAATCTATACACTAGTGATGTGAATGTAAGCTAATCCATCTACTCTGGAGTACAATATAGAGGTTTCTCAATACACTCACATTACATTCCAAGAAAACCTGTCATGGTGGAACATGTAAAACAATGTCTACTGCAGCACCATCCTATTCAATATAGCCAAGTTATATAACCAACTTAATGTCCAACAACATAAATTTGCAAGGAAAATATAACTTATATGTGCATGTGCACCTATACATACATATATAAATGTATGTTTGAGTGTATGTGTAGTGGAATTTTTCAGCCATTAAGAAAGATGAAGTTTTATACTGTTTTCAAGAAAATGTGTCTAACTAGAGATAATCATATTTTTAAAATAAGCCTTAGGAAGAAAAATACTGTATGTTTGTGTTTTTAATACTTTATATAGACACATAAAGTGAAGTACTTCTGTATATACGACATGACAGTAGAAGGGAAAGTGTCTAGAGAAACCAAAAGAACTGAACTATTATGCAGAGATCAGAAAGCAGAGAGAAGGGGAGTATGGAGGAAATATATTCAATGTATAGAATTGGCTTGTATGAAAATTTAACAATATGAGATGTAAACAATGAATCAATAAAGCTGTTAACAGAGAGACAGAGAAGGATATCATGATATCAAGGTCATTGGAGCAATAGGTACAGCAATCAATAGCATAAATATTCCCAAGATCAGAGCATTGAAATATTTAGAGAAAATAATAATAGATATGGAAATAAAACTAAGTTGCCATATAATTATAAGTTATTTTAACACTCTTTTCAACAAAGAGCAGATTATCCAGCTATGTAACAAGACACCATCTGTAAAATAAAACAATAAAATCATCAGCTCACTTAAGGCCAAATGGAAATTTTTAGAACATTTCATCTGTCTACCTCAGTACCTAGCATTTACGGAAATTCATGAAATTAACACTGGAAATTTGAGACAACTGCAGTTAGAGAACTTGTCCTTTTTTTTTTTTTTTTTTTTTTGCTTGTTTGTTTGTTGCATTCTTAACAATGTGATAAAGGTTTAAAAAAAGAACAATAAACACCCACACAATCTTCTAAGCTTTTTAAATTTATGGAATTTAGCAACTTTCTCCTGAAGAATAAATAGTAGGATAAAAAAATTAAAAAGTAAGAAAATATTTCTTAAAACAGAAACTAAAAATGGAACAGAGCAAATGAACAGGGTGGAGCAAAATCAAATCTAGGAGGGATGCTTATAGCAGAGCCAACCTTATCGATGGAAAGAGAAGATACCAAAGCAGGAGCCTAGAACAGAAAAAGTTACACTACAGTTAAATCAAAGAACAACTAAAAAGTATGAGGGCAGAATAAAAACATAAAAATTAAAACACCAGAAAGAAATGAATAAAAAAATTGACATATGAACATATATAACTTTTTAAGAGCATGCAGATATCCAGATTCCCATCATCATTTATTAAAGAAGTTCTGGATTCTCTATTGAATTATTTTAATACCCCAAAGTCTATTGTATGGGGCTGGAATATTACTTAGTTTGTAAAGTGCTTGCTTAGCAGGACTAAAGCTAAGCAATTGGTTTTCACCATATCAAGTATCAATTGTGGTGGTGCATAAGTAGAATGCCGGCATTTTGGAGGTAGAAGTTGTGGATAAGGAGTTTATTCCTGCCCTCTGCCTACATAGTAAGTTCAATGCCACCTGGACTACAGATTCTGACACACACACACACACACACACACACACACACACACACACACTGGTCTATTAAATCAAGTGTTAATCTGTGTCTCTAAGTTTTAATACACTTAACTACATTTCTTCTCATTTAATACTACACTATCTGACATGACAGATTTGTAGTAAGTTTTGAAATCAAGTACTACGAATAGAGCCATACATGGTGACACAGACCTTTAATCTTAGCATTCAAGAGGCAGAGGCAAACAGATCTCTGAGTTTGAGACCAGCCTGCTCTACTGAATTAGTTCTAGTACAGCCACGGCTAGACATAGAAATCCTGTGTTAAAAGATTATTACATAAATAAATAAGAACTGTGAACAATTCACATATCTTTGTTTTTTCTAATTGAGATAATGTAGGTTCCTTGCAATTACATACACACACACACACACACACACACACATATACATACATATATATATATATATATATATATATATATATGTTTGTATAAAGGCATATGGGACATTGAAAGAGATTGTTTTGAATCCTTAAACACTTTTGTGGAGCATTGCTACTTAAATTGTATTAAATCTTTTCATTGATGAACATAGAAGTCTTTCTGCCTTTTTAGATATAGTTATGTTCTTTAATGTATACATTTTCTAGTCTGTTTATAACATCTCAAAGTTGTTTGATATGGAATTGTATGTTGTATCCATTTGGTCTTGAGCATGTTTTGTTGTTATTGGGAGGTTCTTAATTACTATCACCTCATTGGTGGTTATGTCTATGTAAATTATTTACTTCAACTTGATTTAATTTTACTGGGTCATTTATATCTAAAACTTTTTCTGTTTTATTTATTTTTCATGTTTTAGTAGAATATAGACTTTTAAAAATATTACGTTATGGTTCTGTGAATTTTCTTTGTGTCTATTTTAATACTTCCTTTTCATATATAATTTTATTACCTAGTTATAAAACTTCTGAGCTACAATAATGACTGTCCTGACAAGGTATATCCACTGGTACATTAGTGCCACAAATGTTATAGGAATGTTGAATGACTTTCTGGTTGGATTTAAGACCCATTATACAAAACAGACATATTCTTGAGGCCAAGACCTGTATCTAGATAAGTCATAGATTCTATGAGATACCAATTATTATGTTAAATACACAGAGTATTAAATGACTTTTTTTGATACCCACAGACTAGTGCATCTGTCTGCCTTCATATGTGAAGGTTCTTCTTACAGTAGATATCAATTAGCAGAGACCATGAACTGCTCAATATGCAGAAATAAGAGATTGCAGAGTATTTAGCACTAAATGTGATATCTAAGTCACACCTCTTTTCCTCCTGAAGCATAGATTGTTGCAGTAACGCCCGCGTTACTGCAAACCGTTTACCATGTCCGAGCGAGGGGCTGTGGATTAAAAAATAGACAAGAGACAAGACAGCGAGTCGTTTGCCACGGCTGAATGCCGAATGCCAAATGCCGTTTATTGAAGGAGGGAGGAACCTTAAATACAGGCTTACAGCACAATGGAGTATCCCCAGAGGGCAGAAGTTCGCTACCCAATGTTCTACATTTTTGCATCTAAGCTGTTAACACCAAATGCAGGATACAGGAACAAAGAACCTCCGGTGGGTGAAGAACCTCCGGTGATCTGGAGGTGAGAAGGAAGCCGGCAGGGAATCAACATAGGGAGGCCATCTGGTCAAGGTCAGCAAGTAGGCAATAGTTTACTCAAATATGGGGAGCCAGGGCCCTACAATAGATATCATCATAAAGAAGTGGCCAGAAATATTGTAAAATCCAAAGATAATAGATTACTATAACGAAACACTTACTGCTCATATGGAATCACAGCAATTGTTAACAATATGCTAAAAAGACATGTGCAAGATTGAGCAAGACAGTATCTCAGCATAGAGGGTAGAATGGGCAGAAAGTCCTACCCTCCTACAGTTGCAGAACTGCTAGCATAGGATGGAGGAAAGGAGAGAGGGAGTAAGTTTTCTTTATGAGTGTGCCCCCTGGTAGATCTACTGTTCTCCTGGGCAGGCCCCTTACCCAAGAATAACTGAGAAATACAAATTATATGAGACTGTGTTAGATAGAGTTGGAGAGGACAGAGGGAGAGAGACAGATTAAGAGAGAACTTGAGAGACATATTTGGTCAAGAGGTTGGAGTGGATCTGAGGAGAGTTGGTGAAGTGTTTACAATACGCCCCAAGGTCAGACATGCTTGTACATGCCCAGCGGACACACCCGCCCAGTTAGCCCCAGGTCAGGATAGGCATTTCCGGCTCAAGGCGTCTGATAACCAAGGCGACCGCCCGGACACATCCGCCTGGCGAACTCCAGGTTAACAGCCATTTCCGGGTCAAGGCGTCTCGCGTGACCGGGATCCGTGATGTCACGTAGCCACGCAGGCGCGCAGCATGGCTACGTCATTACGTCTACCTGGGCACGCCCCGCCTTATAAGGAGCCGCCATGACTGGCCTAACTCCCTTCCTCCCACATGTTTTCTCCCGCGCGGGCACTCACTTCCTTCTGTCCCCCCAATAAACTCTATCAGCGGATTCTGTCGTGTTTCGTGACATTTCCTTGCAAGGGTAACAGCGAAAATAACTAACAGTTGGGGAGTAAGAATATGATCAAAATATATTCTGTAAAATTCAGAAGAATTAATAAAAATAGTATTTTTCTCTTTTATTGATAATAGATTTTTTTCTCATAGAATATATCCAGATTTCATTTTCCATCCCCTTTACTTTCCTCAGTTCCTATGCACTTCCCCCCTTTCTGAAACTACTCCCTTTCTGTCTCTGGTTAGAAAAGAATAAGTTTCCAATAGCAAAACATAACAAAATAAAATAAAATAAAAACATCACACTGAATGTGTACAAGGCAAACCAAGAGAAGGCACAAGAATCAGAGACCCATTAGTTCACACACTCAGTAATTCCATAAAGGTACTAAACTGAAAACTATAATATTTACACAAAGGACCTGGTGCAGACCCATGCAGGTTCTGTGATTGCTGCATCAGTCTCTGTGAGTTCATGTAAGCTTGGCTCAGCTAATTTAGTGGGACTTTTTCTCCTGGTGTCTACCATCTCCCCTAGCTCTTACATTGTTTCTGTCTCCTCTTCTTCAGGATTCTCTAAGCTCTAAGTGAAAGGATTTCTTGGTGACATTCCTTTTAGAACTGTGAATTACAAGCGCTCTCTCTCTCTCTCTCTCTCTCTCTCTCTCTCTCTCTCTCTCTCTC
>CABHPP010124641.1:29681-53348 GCA_902168425.1 Peromyscus attwateri
CTTCCTTCCTTCCTTCCTTCCTTCCTTCCTTCCTTCCTTCCTTCCTTCCTTCCTTCCTTCCTTCCTTTCCTCCTCCCTCCTTCTCTCTCTTTCTTACTGAAAATTGATTTTGCTTGCATAAAATATATCCTGACCATAGTTTCAACTCCCTTAACTCTTCCTAGCTCCAACTTGCTTCCCATCTCCCCCAGACCCACTTCCACTCTGATCCCCTTATAAAAGAGCAAGACTTCAGGAGAAAACAACCAAATGTGAGGAAACAAGATACAATAAGACAAGGCAAAAGCCCTCATGTCAAGGCTGGACAAGGCAATGAGATAGGAGGAAAAGAGTTCCAAAAGCAGGCGAAAGAATCAATGACACTCCCACTCCTTCTGTTAGGAGTTCCACAAAAACACCAAGCTAAGAGCTGTACACGTATGCAGAGAACCTGGTGCAGACCGACACTGGCCCCATGCTTGCGGCTTCAGTTTCTGTGAGCTCACATGACCTCTGCTTAATTGATTCACCAGGCCATGTTGGCCTGGTGCCCTCCATCTCCTTTGACTCCTACAATATTCCTTCTTCCTCTTCCTCATGCTTGAAAACCTCAAAATTGTTTCTGAAATGAATTTGAATATGGGCACTGAATAATATTCCCACAATAACTTCACTGTGGGAGAGCACTTTGAGAATAACACTTTGACTTTCCTTACCTGCAGCAAATAGTAGCTCTTTCTCCACTCACTTACTGGCTGTGTTTGCTTTGCTCTATGCACACATCAGGATATGAGCCCCTATCCTATAACTTGCCTTTCTGCCAATGGTGTATTAGGACTACTCATCTATTTTATTATCGTTTGTCCTGTCTTCTAGGAATAGGCATCTTAATACAGTAGAGTGGGTATCTTGTCCTGTAGTTGGCATATCTATGATGAGCGTCCATGCAGAACATTTAAAATTTTACATATCTCGTGAGTGTTGGAGAAATGTCTCATTCTTTACCCACTTTGTTCTAATGTTATAGTGTTGTGCTGACTTGGAGAAGTTTACTATACATTTTGGACATTAGCCCTCACCAAAAAATACGATTTTCTCTCATTTTATAGATTGCCTTTTCATTTATTTGATTGTTTACTGTACAGTAGGTTTCACTTATCTTATTCTTGTTACCATTCTCGTGCTTTTGGAAAATCATTGCGAAAATCAATGTCACGTGTTTTCCCCTGAATTTTCTTCAATGAGGTTTATAGATTCAGATCATACAATTAAGTATCAATCCATTTTAGGTTGACTTTTTTGGGGGTAAAAGACAGTGGTTAAGAGGAGACCCATTTATTCAAATATTATATTTTTTGAAAAGATATCTTTTTAACAAATACTGTATACTTAGAATTTCCTAAAATAATATGTTGGCCATAAGGATATGTGTTTATTTCTTGCCTCGCCATATGTTGTTTTGGTTTCTGTGTCTAGCTATGCAAGTAGCATACATTTTTTATCACTACTCCTTGTAATTAATTGCTATCAGAAAATAAAATGCCTTTAGCATCAAAAATTGTCAATTGAAATTGAAACACTATAATAGTGTTAAAATCAGAGGAATTCTACTTTTGTTATCAAATGTCTGCAATGAAGTCATGGTAAAAACTGTTGCTAGATTCTGGTTCTTGTCGTTTGAATGTGTTCAGCTTATCAGGTCTCCACATCTACGATGTGTTCATTTTCCTTTTTGTATGTTATTTTTAAATATACGTCCAAATATTGTTGAAGATTTTGGAGCACAGTAATTTTTTCTGTGTATTTTTTATTAAGAATTTTTTTTTACATTTTGCATACCAAAGATCCCCCTCTTCCCTCCTCCTGCCCCTCCAATCTCCCCCCCCCCACCCCCCCCCCCTTCCCCCCCTACAAGAAGGCAAGGCATCCCATGAGGAGGTACATTTAGTAGAGGCAGGTCCAAGCCCCTCCCCATGCCTCAAAACTGGAGCACAGTAATTTTGTGAAAAGTTTTCTGTGCTTATACCTACTATGTACGCAGTGGGAGATGACAGCAGATACAAAAGGAAAATGATAACTGTTGAAACCACCATTCTCTGAATATAATAATGTCTTCATTTTACATAGTGAGATGAAGCAGAACTCAGATTAGCCTACAATTTTTTTCCTATCTTTAGCGTCTTGGGATTTCTATTGCTTCATAAATCTGTTTGTATTCTTAAATATTGTTTCTTCTTTCCATTAGATGCATTAGATCTGAAGGAAGTCCATCCATCCATCAGGACAGTGTACGTGCATTTAAATAATAAAACACAGTAAAGTAAAGTACAAGTAAATAGATAAAGCTTGTCATATGAGTGCTCCTACATCAAAACAGCTTCAGAATCAAAACAGTTTATAATAATTCTACTTTCTAATCTGTGGAAAAATTCCATTTACTGTTCTTGCTATGAATATGAATTTTCCATCTGACTATAGCATTACAGCTGCAATGAACAGATTCTCTGTGCAGACGAACATCTGTAATTCATTTCTGGAACTAACCATAACATCCTATCAAACTTGACTCATCCCGAACTGACAAGTTACTCTCCTTGTAAACTGTATTTAAAGTATTGTGATATATAGGTTTTTATAAATCTAATCATTCACTTATGTTGCTGATCCTGGCTTTATTTCTTATCACTAATAATAATGAGAAATTAGATGGAAATAGACTTTCATATTCAACTTGAAGAAAATAGATGCAGGAATTTTATAAGTCTCCTCAGGCATTTAAAAATCAAG
Organism: Peromyscus attwateri; assembly: GCA_902168425.1. Lineage (NCBI taxonomy): Eukaryota > Metazoa > Chordata > Mammalia > Rodentia > Cricetidae > Peromyscus > Peromyscus attwateri. The sequence goes on from CABHPP010124641.1 coordinate 32,448, forward strand.
CATCATTAAAAAATAAAATCACCTACTAAACATTATTTTCTATTCTGAGACTCAGTAGAGTATAAACAAGGCTAGCCATTGGTCATTTTATTTTTTTCCCATGTGCAATAGAGAAAAACAAGTTATTTTGGTGTCTGATATTCTTTGGAGACTTTTGACTTTTTTTTTACTTTTTGAAAATTAAATTTGTTTTTGACAATTTCATGTATGTGTTCATGCATTCTACTTTCATATTATTCTCATAATCTGAAAATTCCTGTTATTTGTAAATAAAGCTATTTGTTAATTGTACTAAGGTACAAATGACAAATTTTTCAGTATCTAAAAACTGATGGTAATTTGAAATGTAATATTTTTATGCATAATAAGCTAGGAAAATGCAATGAAACAATATCCAAAATAATAGTAATTAATAAAAGCATGTGGCAATATTCATAGATAATCTTTCATATTCTGGTTAAGTTTAGATTATATCTCACTAGTTTTCTGGTTTTGGCAAACAAGGTACACCGGAAAACAGTTGAGGATAATCTCTATTTACATATAAATTATATCAACTTGGCTTGTGAATGAATACATTGTGATAAAGAGTAAGTTGCGATAATTACATAGCCATGAATTTATACATCAATCTCCAGTGGATTTTTCTGATACTCAAATGTTCATTAAGTTTTGAAACACACCAAGAAGTCTTCATGTGCTACCTACCAAGGCATAGGATGCAATGTTGGATCACAACTGGGTTTAATTCATCATCGTGTCCCTCATTCTAAATAAAGGAGCAGCTTCTTGCTTCATGAGCTGTATGTACTTTCTGAATTGTCAGAACTAATTCTATGTTCTTCAGGTTGTATTCTTCAGCTTGTCACTCAAAGAAATTGAGCAGTCTAGCACACTCATTTTTGTTTTACTTTTGAAACTTTTAACACAGTGTAGGAAAACAGCATTATTATTCAAAGTTCTAATACTACATCAAAAGTATATCTACTGGTAATGCTTATGGAGGGAAAGAATTGATCTTGGATGTATTTGTTAATGATACTGGTATCTGTAAACATTTATTACCTTAGCAAAGAAATAGGTAAATACAGACAATTTTCTCATTTATTCTACCCCCACAAAAAGATTTTGTAGGGTTTTGAATGGTTTTAGTTTGTTTTGTTTTGTGGCAAGATTTAGTAACACAACCTAAAATTAGTCTGAGGAGAGTTTGAGACTTGAGAAATGAAAATATTTTAATGTAAAACCAGAGGATGTGTTATTTTGTATTTATTTTTTAACTTTAATGTCGCTACTCATGCTTTATATTTCAACTAATGATAAAGTATTACTTGGAGTCTGCAAAAAGGGAAATTTTCTTGCATTCTCACTGAAAGAGTTTTCTATATTCTCTTTTGAGTAAAATATCTTTTAGGTTATAATAAAGCTTGCATAATACTCTATTTAACCATTTTTTCAAATTTGTGAAAATAAGTTCATGGTTGGCCTGCTTAGTTCTGATATGTGATGATCTAAGTACAAATAATTTTACTGCGTAGAGTTTGAAAGCTATGTTTTGGATTTATTTTGTATTAGAACAAATACAGCTCTAGTCCACAGGCTTAACAGATGGACAGGACTATTGATTGATGTTTGCTCTTGGCAGCTTGCATAGCACCTGTCAATACTGTGAAAGCTGGTTCTCAGGGAGGAGACTTACAGGTTTGTTCTAGTTCAATGCATCCAAGTCCTGTCTCCAAAGAGCATGGTGTCTTCAGCAGTAGGCTCTTACCTCCAAATTCTGAAAAGTCAAAGCAACAGAATAGATTATGCCTGGCACTGGGGAATTAATCTATGGTCCATGGAGAAAGGAGAGCATTATCGTTCCAAAATATGTGTGTAAATACACAGATATTTTATATACGTATTTTTAAGCAAACAGAATAATATTTCCCTATGGGTCTTTCCAGCATCCATTGTGTTACATATCACCCCTTCCTCTCTCCTTTTTTAGTACCCTTCTTTCCTGTTCCCCATGTAAAGTCCCCCAGTATTTCCCATTATACCTTCATAGCATCTGTCTCCCATTATCTATCCCCTACTGTGGAGGCCCAAAATATCCCAATGGTGATACTTTTATCATTTTGGTAGCCAATAGCTGTCTAATTGTATTTAAAATATGGCTCAATAGAAGAAAATTCAGGCTTGGCAGTGTAAACCATGACAACTACTTGTGGCTAAAGGGGTTATAGACTCTAAAGGCAAGCCTATTACTGCTGCTTCCTAAATAACACAATGCCCATGAATGTTCTAAATGCTTATCCTTATCCACAGAGATTAGCTCTCATTATTCACTAAAGAAGTTTGTTTGTTTATTTTTTTTGCATCATATTTAAACATTTACAGAATTCTACTATTGGTAGAATTGTAGAGAAAAAAAACAACTATTGTGGGATTCCTAACCCCAGTTTACTATTATTGCAAACCCTACACCTAAATCTCAGGGAACACTGTGGAAAAGATGAGAAAGATTGAAAAATGCCAGAGGATGAGGATGCTGGCTGTTAGATAGAGTCTCAAAAATATGACAGGATTATTCTACACATTGAATCTCAACATACAAAAAACATCTCACAAGTCCCACCCCTCTATGAAGAGCTAAGGGCTAGCAATGGCTCCCAAGAGAGGAAGAATCAACAAGTCTTTTCCAAGAACTACCTCTCTGATATGTTCCAGCTTGTTACTGCTAAACGTGTGTGTGTGTGTGTGTGTGTGTGTGTATGTGTGTGTAACACAAACAGACTCAATAGGCTAGACACGCACACAAACAGAAACACACACAAACAGGTTGTGTGTGTATAATAAAAATAATAATAATAATAACTAAAATAGAAGTCATGAATTGAAAGAGAGTTGGAGAGCATGGCAGTTGAAGAGAGAATGTGAAGAAGAATGTGAAATGATAAAATAAGGTACTTATGCATGGCATTCTAAGAAAATACAAACAAGTAAATAGAACCCTAAAGTAGATAATAAATATAACCCAAATAGTCTGTACATTGGAACACTTACTAGCTTCCTCCTTTAGCTGGAAAGAGCAATTACAGAGGGGACATTGTGACAAATCTAGATTATTTATAGGATGTATTCAAGATGGCTAAAAGAAATAGTAACCAGAAGATTCTATCATTGCATATAAAGTGAAGGCTGTGTAAAGATGCTGACACATCAGTTTATCCCTGGCTCTTGGATGCACTCCCTTTGCTTGTGGGAAGTGGACACAGTTCCATACACCCACTTGATGTCCTATACATCCGCAGAGGCCATTGTTTCACAGCGAGAGATCAGTGTTCACATTGACATCTCCAGCATCCAGAAGTAGTAAGACTCAGACAAAAGCCCTGCTTTTAAAGTTTTTAATTTTAGTTTTTGAGTTCTCCAGAGGACATAGAGTCCATATATCTAGGAGGTAAATGTCTCATGAAGTTAGAAGTTTGAAGGGTTCCTGCTTTGAAGCTAGGAATAACACAATGGATTACACAGAATTTGAGCCTGATAACCAAGAAACAGAAATTTAGAGATGCTCAAAAAGGGGTACAGATAATAGTCAGGATATTTGAATACAAAAATTTAAAAACTTGTTAAATTTGTGGAGTTAAAATTAGATTATATTTACTTACAACACATTCTTAGTATGAAATTATAAAAACTAAAAACAAATAACAGATCATTCTCTATTAATACTGATTCACATCCCCCACATACGTACAATGTAGTTAGCTTGAAGATTTCTATCAGTAAACCACACAAAACACACTCAGATGTGATAGCCAGAAGCAAAGAAGGATCCTTGATTTTGACCTGTACATCTTGTGACAATTCTTGAGACATTCACCCAAGCTGTCTTAAAATAAACCCTGATGACATTTGTACAATAGTTCTATCCCATGAGTGCAAATTTGGTGAACATGGAAACCTTCAAGTGCTCCTGATGTTTTGGGCTAACAGTGTATAAATAAAATAAATAAATATTTTATTTATTATGTTGCATGGTACCCTTAACAGTTATGCTCGAAATGATGCTCTACTACTTGAAATACATTAAGAAGAAACATATATGATATCATAAAAGCTAAACACAAATAACATATCATTCTCTACAAATACTGATTCACATCCCACACATATGTACAATGTAGTTAGACATTACTTAAAATGCACATTCTTATAAATAAAACATTTTAAGCTTAAATTAAATGGACTGAAATTATTTGTCAAATCTTTGATAATAAAGTTTTTTGTTAAAAAGTTGGTTTAGAGAATCCACGGTGGGAACGAGGGCATGAAAATTTCCATAAGGGAAGTTAGTGCCTAGAAGTGTTCCTTGGTGTATAGGTGAAAGGACTGGATGGCCAAGCCCCAAGCAGCCCTGGCATGGACCAGGCCATAGTTTCGGGTTCACTAGAATGGGGTGGAGCTGAGCAAGCAATTCTCAGGAAAACCATAACTGAGGGACTACCAATCAACAGGTGTCCCCCGGCCTCCTGCCGGCTCAGCAGGCGTCCCTAAGCCCCTTTTGCTGGCTCAGCAGATGTCCCCCAGACTTCTGCTAGCTAAAGAAAGCTTTCCCTACCCTCTAGTCAACAAGCCCCTAGACACTAGACACCCCACACACCACCACCATTGGTCCCCTAACCACTACAGCCTCCCACCAATCAACTCCCAGACTAATCTTTCCTCCACCAATCAGCACCAGATTAATCCCTTCTCTCTGGAATTTTCCTAACTCTGATTAAAAGGAGCTTGCAGCCCCCTTCGGGATTGCTGTTTGCCTCCCCAACTGTTGGAAACAATAAATGCTCTTGCTAAGTTGCATGCGTGACTGTTGGTCTTTCTTGGAGGCTTCTCTTGGACCCTAACAATAGGACCTTGTATTTTGATCTCAGATTGGTTCAATTCTTTATCAGGTTGTGGAGATGAGTTCCCTCATTACTGGTTAAGGAGGAGGTCTTAATCACTGTTCTATTGCTCTGAAGAGACACCATGGCCAAGGGAACACTTGGAAAAAAAGGAAAACACCTAATTGGGGGCTTGCTTACAGTTTCAGAGGGTTACTTCATTATCACGGATGAGAGCATGGTGGCATGTAGTCAGGCATTATCTTGTATCTGGGAAATTTATGTCCTGATCTTTTAGTATATATAGAGAGACTGGGCTGGCTTGAGCTTTTGAAACTTCAAAGCCCACTGCCAGTGACTCACTTCCTTCAACAAGGCCATACCTCACAGTTCTTTGAAACAATTCCACACACTGGTGACTAAATATTCAAATGCATGAGCCTAGGTAGGCCATTCTCTTTCAAACCACCACAGAAGTCTATCCAAATTCTCCCGTTATGTGACTGTATTCCCCCTAGTCATGTGGTTTGTGGGACATTACATCTCCTGACGATGAGCATGGCAGTATATTGCAAACTACCAACAGAAATTAGAGCTAATACAAAGAAGGGATATAGAGTTTAAACAGAATATAGACTATAAAGAGCAAAAAGGACAAAAAAAAAGTCTTCCGTTATAAAACATGCCACTTTGAAGGGCCATTTTATCATATAAATTTCTGCTGAATATAAGTTAAAACATTAAATGGAGTATTAGAGTTGAGGTTTTTTTTTCTATTTGTCTCATTTTTTCAATAAAGAGCCTATGATTTTATCCCATCCTGCTCCAACATTTTATAAACATCAAGTTAACTTTCCTCTAAATATTTGGAATAATTTTTCCTGAGGAACACTCAATGTTATTATTGAAATTTTCAGTACTAATGGTCTCAAGTTGTTCTCTGTCTCATTCCTTATAGACATGCCATCCTTCATTTATGCAGCTGGTATGATGACCCACTACCAGTAGGATATTGCATCAATTAATGGCACATAATTGAGAAATAACAGATTGGGGTGAGGGGTGCAGTCTGTTAGTACAGAACAGAGTTTTCACTTTAAAAAGTATGCTGGCCTCGATGGAAATTAAATGTGTGACCTTGGCTTTATTACCACCAGGCTCTAATTGAGGTAACCATCTTTGTCACACAGTGCCATCTAAATAACTAATATTCTTGTCATTATCACCCCATGATATCTATTAATATTATAAACCTCTAAGTTTCATTATTTAAATAATACTTTTACTGGACAGTATTTCTGATGATAATTTTTATCATTTTACATTACAAATTTATTATTATCTGACTCTTAAATATCTTGAAATTCCAATTATTAAATGTAATTACAAAAATTGTCACTTCAAAAAACAGTCACTGGCTTGTTTAAAGAATGGTCTCTTTAAATGATTCTAAATTCTATTGTATAAGTGGTTATACACAAAGCTTTCTTGTTAGTATAATAATAACAATCACAAACCTTATGGAGACCTGACATTCTGTGCTTCTCACTGACATTTGAGAATAAGTAGATGAGTGAGACATAGGTCCTACTTACCCTTCCATATGGCAATGGTCTTGCTGAAATGTTCTATTTTCTCATTGTGCAGGCTGATGTAAAAATGGGAAGTTGTGATTCCTCACTCAAACTGATGGAGAAGAAGGAAGGAGACATCAGGGAAGGGATCTCTTCACAAGAAATCCTTGAAGAGAAAGCTCTCCAAGCACCATCCTCCCCTTTTCCTAGCAGACACACTGCAGGTTTGAGCAGCACTATGCCAATCCCTCACAAGATGAAGAAGGGAAGTTTTTTTTTTTTTTTTTTTTTTTTTTATCACCTGGATATGTCTTGAGTCAAGTATTACTGTCCTCAAGATTAGGGGAAGAATCAGAGCTCAAGGAAGTCAGCTAAAACTCTCCATGCTTCCCAGGAAAGAACAGTAAATACCCAGCACAGAAGTGGATTTTCTGACTCCAAAACATATAGTCTTCCATTCTAAGATTGTCTGAAAACAGCTTACTTTAATATAAAATATTAGCAGCTGAGTGCCAGCAAATGTAAAAACATCTTTCTCCATGTTAAATGATTTCATATTTTAGAGATAATAAGATGCCAGCAAGCTTAATTATATAAAATTTGCAACTTTTGTCCCTATCTGCACAACACATTTCACACTTTTTCACTTTTATAAATATTAGAGATCCACAGTCAAGTCTGGGAAGCTCACATCAGTGATAATTAGTTCTCCCAATACTCAGACTTTCTCTAAATACATATTCCACATATATGTTATAAATACTCATGTGTTCAGATGTCCACTTATGTTACTTGATTTATCTATCATATTCATATGTCTGTCTGTCTGTCGATCATCATCTATTATCATTCATCTTCCTATCTTTCTCTTGAGTTTTTAAAGAAAACTTCAATGTGAGTTCTGGACTGTGAATTATCAGTATTCTTTTTTCTGGTAAATGGAACAGTCTAGAATTTCTGTATAACTTCAGTCTAAAGAACTATTCTGTAAGTAATCTTGATTTTGGCTTCCAAATTGAAATTGTGGATTTTTTTTAAGTTCAATATGGTCAGGTGGCTTAAGTTTCATACCCATAAAATGAATCAGACAATCTGCTCTTTTGTATTTGAAAACAAGGCTTGTTTTCTGCCATCCTTTCTTTTCTCAACAGCTTTTGCTGTCTAAAATGTCTTTCACATTTTTGTGACATCAGGACCCTTTAATTTTTTATTAACATCTCAAAATTTAATACATTCTGAAAATATTTAACTTCTTTTGCACTCTGTACCCCTATTATATGCAGCAGTATTATATAAAGCAATATTCTATTTCCATTGCTTCTATTTATTAAATATGAAGCTAATATAAGTATATATTTCTCTATTTTTGCTATCTCACATATTGATTCCAGAATATTTTCTGACCTAGAAAAAACATGCAGGTATTTGTAAAATGAAATACCATCATGAATGCTTTCAGATTCTTCATTCAATTAGATGTGATTAAGCTACTTCAGTAAACATAATGTTTACAAAATGTTAAAGGCAAAAGACACATGATTTTGGTACTGTAGGTTCACACCAATATAAAGTATTGAAACAGTCAATAAATTAACACTGCTCTTTTGTATTTCTCTATGTCAGGACACACATATAATTTAAGTGTTCTAAAGGAAGTTTCTGTTTATAAGTAATGTATTCTCTTTTCCAACAACAGTCAAATAATATTTAACCAATAGTGTCCCCTTTCCTATATCAGATTCATGTTCTCCATCTGTATTGTCTCATGACTCACCATCTTTTCAAATAAGCATTTCTTAACCATCTACAGAAAATACACATTTGAATCACATAGATGCCTTTCCTGCTCTTAAGTTGGAGCTAAACATTCCAAGTGGTGCCATTTTCTATTTCAATGTTTTATTTTATAATGCATAACCATTCATTATGCTTCTCTCTGGGTTTTAATACTCTTATGTACTAATCATTTCTAACTCTGCCTTTATCTAAATACCAAAATTGCTTCCTATTGTTTTTATTCTTTAATTATTTTAATCTGTTTCAGTATGCTTTATTTAAATGGAGTCTATTGGCCAGAACCTCGCCACAATTAATGACCCTAATGATAATGTGATGAGGAAAAAGGACTTAGTTTGGCATTGCTAGCTCAAATGTTTATATGACTTCCATGATGAACAAAAAAAAATAATTGTGCTTTTTATTCCTTGAGTATCAGCACTTTTCCTATCACAAGGTGCTGATCCTCTGTTTCATATGAATGCATCCCAGCACAAATACTTGACCAGTTTTGTATTCTGCAACAAGTTCTTTAAAGAAAATATAAGAAAACCCAATAACATGTGTGTCCATCACTCAGTCTAGTCATGCTACCCTCATAATGTCATCAATTACTCTATGAAGTGAAGCTGGCTCAAAATATGGGTTATGGTTCATAATTTTTAAAAAAAACATACAATAATTCAGTGAGATTTTCCTCAAATTATGATGTCTTAATATGCTTGGTAGTTTTATGTCAACTTCACACAAACTAAAGTCATTTTAGAGGAGGGAACCTCAATTAAGAAAATGCCTCTATAAGATCAGACTATAGATAAGCTTGTAGGTCATTTTCTTAATTAGTGATTAATGGGAAAGGGCCCAATCCACTGTAGTTGGTGTTATACCTGGGCTGGTTGTACTGGGTTCTACAAGAAAGCAAGCTGAGCAAGTCATGACAAGAAAGCCAGTAAGCCATGGCCTCTGCATCAGCTTTTGACTTAAAGTTCCTGCCTTGTGTGAGTTCCTGCCCTCACTGGTATGAATGATGAACTGTTACATGGAACCGTGAGTAAAATAAACACATTCCTCCCTATGTTGCTTTTGGTCATGATGATTCATCTGAGTGATTGTAACCCTAACTAAGACATTTAAGTTGCACTATTCCCATGACACAGAAGTGTCTTAGTCAGAAGTAACTCCTTGATGAAAACTTATTGTACATTGAATTATATTCTGGTCCACAACATAACCATAAATAGATTCTGCGTCATTACATGTTACTCTGGGCTATATAGTGGGGTTGCATTTTGTAAAATTCTCTAAAATACAGCATCTCCTCAATATGTAGCAAGAAAAAGCTTTTCGTATGAATTAAACTTGCGAGATACCAAATTCATGCAGGGTAAGATTCTGGGATAGAATATTTAGCCTCACATTCATGAAATACAAAACAATATCTCATATTTTTGTTCTTATTTAAAAAGAAAAGTTCTTATGTAAATCTAATATACATTCTAGTAATTTCCCATAACTAATTGTCTCAAATAATACTATAACACAGTGTATCCTGTTTTATAAGATTGTTAAGCCTCAAATCTCTTTAATAAGTTATAAATATAGACAGCATTCTATTTGTAAATAATAACTTCCCATCACATAATACTGAAATTATAAACAAATTTTTAAAACACTACTCTTTTGTTCATATGTAACTTCTGAACCATGAATAAAGAAGGCCCAGACTTTCACATCTCCAGAAAGGAAAAAGCTTTTGCTTCTCTTTTTCTCTGCCACCATGCACTTTACCCCGACTCTGCTCTCAACTTCTCACCTTGTCTTCTCACAAGACTTTTAGAAGCAGGAGTTCTGGGGACTGCTTTACCTTCTGTTAAACCAAATCCAAGCACAATGATTACAAGATGGAGGGAGGAACCCGCGTCACGTCTCCAGCTGTTCTGCGGGGGAAACAGCTCTCTACCTCTGCACCTTAACCTCCTTCCCGGAGGGCCAAAGGGAACTCCACACAGCTCTGCCGGTTCCTTCACCATCCCCCCAAGAGAGGGCTCAACCCTTGTCCTCTGTTCTTATCTGGTCACATACCCAGAGAAGACAAAGCCCATAGGGTTTAGTCACCCCAATACCATTGGCTTATCAGACCAAATTCCCATAACAACTTTCAGAATCAAGCTGTTCCTGATTAAGAAACAGAAGCAAAAATGTTCTGTTCCTCAATGGATTCAGATGAGGACTGGTAACAAAATCAGGTACAACTCCCAGAGAAACTGGGAAAGAACAAAGCTGAGTCTGGCGAGACCCAGTGTTTACGTTGAATCATAGTCATAGAGCCCATGAGATGGAGTAAAACATTTTCAACCTGGATAACCTGGATACTTGGTCATGTTTAAATTGGAGATGTGTTTTGTCCAGTAATAAAATGTGGAACCTTAAAAACAAAACAAAACAAAAAAAGTTTTATCAGATGCCTGTCAATATATATTTGCATGTATATACAGATGTATAAGTGTGTTTTACATATAATTTTAAAATATGTATGTTATGCAGTGCTAATACACAAGTATTCAGGAGTTGTGAATGGATACCCTCCTAACTGGCCGTATGTGTGTGTGTGTGTGTATGTGTGTGTGTGTGTGTGTGTGTTTATATGTATGTGTTACTCTGTTTATTTCATTTTAGCTTTCAGCAGTTATACTTATGTCTTATCTTACTTCATTTTAACATGCACAAAGTAATATACAGAAATTAATCATTTCCTTGTGTTTTATATAATGATAGTAGTTGTATAAATGAAAGAAGATATTATTAGATATCAGTGCTATATATTATTGTAGGCACAATAGACAAAAGATTAAAGCATACAATTTTGATTATTTCTAAAACTTCTGGATCTCATTATATAAGTTGACCAGAAGGAAGTCATAGTCTACTTTGGATGATACAAAAAATGACAATATTAAATCATTTTTAATATGTTGGTTACTCTCAGTCTCTTCAAGTACTTTTTCTTTAATAAAGGCACTTCTACAAACCATATAAATTCATCAATTACACAAAATTCAAGTGTTTGAAAAGAAATTGTATTAGCATATCAAATCACCAACTAATAACCTAAAACTTGTTTTGAAGTTTTTGTATTTTAAAATATATTTTTTTTCTTTTTTTTTGAATTTATTTTATTTTATTTTACAATGTAATTCAACTTTACATATCAGCCATAGATTCCCCCTTTCTCCCTCCTCCAGCCCCGCCCCCCCTGCCCACCCCCCATTTCCATCTCCTCCAGGGCAAAGACTCCCCCAAGGATTGAGATCAACCTGGTGGACTCAGCCCAGGCAGGTCTAGTCCCCTCCTCCCAGGCTGAGCCAAGGGTCTCTGCTAAGCCCCAGGTTTCAAACAGTCAATTCATGTACTGAGCACAGGGCCCGGTCCAACTGCCTGTATGCCTCCTAAACAGATCAAGCCAATCAACTGTCTCACCCATTCAGAGGGCCTGATCCAGTTGGGGGCCCCTCAGCCATTGGTTCACAGTTCATGTGTTTCCATTCGTTTGGCCACTTGTCCCTGTATTCCATCCATCCCTGGTCCCAACAACTCTTGCTCACATAAACCCTCCTCGTTCTCGCCAATTGGACTCCCGGAGCTCCACCTGGGGCCTGACTGTGGATATCTGCATCTAGTTCCCTCTGTCACTGGATGGGGTTTCTAGCATGACAATTAGGGTGTTTGGCCATCCTATCACCAGGGTAGGTCAAATCGGGCTATTTCTCGACTATTGCCAGCAGTTTATTGTGGGGGCATCTTTGTGGATTTCTGTGGGCCTCTCCAGCACTTTGCTTCTTCCTATTCTCATGTGGTCTTCATTTATCATGAACATTCCTTATGTTCCCTCTCTGTTCTTGATCCAGTTGGGATCTCCCGCTTCCCCAAGTTCTCTTTCTCTCGCCCCTTGCCCCTCATTACCCCCACTCACGTCCAGATTGTTCATGTAGATCTCATCTATTTCTTTGTCATTGGGCGATCCCCGTGTCTTTCTTGGGGTCCTGTTATCCAGGTAGCCTCCCTGGTGTTATGAGTAGCTGTCCAGTCATCCTTGTTCCACAACTAGTATTCTCCTATGAGTGGGTACATACCATGTTGGTCTTTCTGAGTCTGGGTTACCTCACTCAGGAGGATTTTTTCTAGATCCCTCCATTTGCCTGCAAACCTCATGATGTTATTGTTTTTCTCTGCTGAGTAGTATTCCATTGTATATATGTACCACAGTTTATTTATCCATTCTTCGGTTGAAGGGCATCTAGGTTGTTTCCAGGTTCTGGCTATTACAAATAATGCTGATATGAACATAGCTGAGCAAGTACCCTTGTGGTATGATTGAGCATTTATTATTTATTTTATTATTTTTAGACTAAAATATGATTATATCATTTCTCCTTTCCCTTTCTCCAAATCAAATTCCTCCATATATCCATGCTTGTTTTCTTTCAAATTCTTGGGCTCTTTTTTCATTAATGATTGTTACATACATATAATTCTAAATACAGAAGTACAACCTGCTCAGTCAGTATAATGTTACATATATATATATATATATACATTTATTTATAAGCTTTTATACCATATATATGTGTGTGTGTATGTGTGTGTGTGTGTGTGTGTGTGTGTGTGTGTGTTTTCAGGGATAGGCCTTGGTATTGATTTGTGAGCCTCTTTCCTAGGCTATATCTTACACCCTCAGCATTCCTTAGTTTTCTGTAGATTTTTGTAGAGTTGAGAACTTATGGATATTCTTTGTCTACATTAGCATGTCTACTGTGTTGTCCATGTTCAGACCACATTTGGAAAGTCATATTGGTGCTATTTTAAAGGTGTAGTGTCTGGCATTATTTAGAGATACAGTCTCCCAACATACTTATTGATCTACTGCCTATTTCCATCTCTTCTCCCTGACCCGCTTCAGTAATGATCCCTGAGCTTCAGGTGCTGAAGTTGTTTTGTAGATGTATATATGTGAAATATTTTTGTGTTAAATGTCTTTTGCATACCCTATATGGATATATCCCTATAATAAACTGGTCAATATGAAAACATAAATAAGAAAATGTCTACTAACTAGTCTCAAAACTAGAACTGGATGAAAAATAAGAGAGCTACACTACCATGCATTTTATTGTGTTAAAGTAGTTACTAAGTTGGGCAGAAAAGGTGAGGAATAATAAGAACATGCCACTATCAAAAATTTGAGTAAATGACAAAAAGGTAAAAATTGTTAATGTCAGTACAAACTAAAGTTTACAAAATTAAACTATAATGTTCTTGAAGGAATTAACTGTTTCCTGACATATTTTTCACAGAATGCAACCAATTTGATATCCTTTTAAATAAATAAAAAAAAACTCACCTCCTTTACCTGGATTAGAAAATGATCACACAATTATTAATTTATTTAGATATAAAACATGGTATAGAAAGAAATGTCTCTGGTATCTTCAAATTCTCATAACTTTCATGCCTATGAGAATGGTTTTCTTCCTTCAGAAGATTATATTGTAAAGCCTTTTCATGGAGTTGTTCATTAGACTCTGGGCTTTTATTATTGTCTTCTTCATGGATGTAACATGTGCTACAAATATTCATCACATTATCTTAATGATAGGACATCCATGTTTTAAGCTAAGATGTTAAATTTAGGTATGTGTTTCTCATGATCATACTAAATATCATTGTGTTGCTGACAAAATTGAACAAATTTGAAGTAAATCAGATCTGTTATGTATTTTATGTTATATCACAAAGAAACTCTCGATGTAAGTGATTCTTCTCAGTTTTTTCCCTTTCAAGATGATGATTGTGATTTTTGAAAAAAAAATAAACCTGGTTCTCTGAAACAAAGGTAAAGAAATCCTGATATTTTAAATGCTGATCAGATTACTTTAACATGGGGAGGGTGGACAGCCTTGTCTTGTTCCTGATTTTAGTGGAATCGCTTTGAGTTTCTCTACATTTAATTTTATGTTGGTTGTCGGCTTGCTGTAAATTGCTGAATACCCTAACTGTCATCATAGAACCCTCATCCAGTGACTGATGGAAGCAGATGCAAAATCCATGGCCAGCCAGGTCCCAGGTGGAGCTCTAGGAGTCCAGTAGATAAGAGAGAGGAGGGATTCTATGAGCAAGGGATACTGAGACCTTGACTGGAAAAAGTACAGAGCCAAACTAGTGGAAATGCATGAACTGTAGACCAATAGCTGAGGAGCCCCCATGGCACTGGTAGGCCCTCTGGATAAGCGAGACAGTTGATTAGCCTGAACTGTTTAGGGGGCTCCCTGGCAGTGGGATCAGGACCTGTGCCTAGTGCATGAGCCAGCTTTTGCAAGCTTAGGGCCTATGGTGAAACATTTTGCGCAGCCTTGGTGTAGGGAGGAGGGGCTTCAACCTTGCCTAAGAGGAGGTGGGAATAGTGGGTGGGTTGTGGGGGAAGGCTGGGGGAGCAGGAAGCAGGAGGACAGGGGAATCTGTGGTAGTTGGTATGTAAAATGAACAGAAAATCTCTTAATAAAAAAAAATCATTCTTGTTGACCAGAATTAAAAAAAAAAAAAATTACTTTAACACGTAACATGCTTCTGGGATTCTTCAATGAATTTGGGAAATTGACTACATTCAACAAATTAGAAATAAAAAGGCACAGAAAAATAATTTCCCTTAAGCCACTGGGTGAATAGTCTTTCATCAACTAAAGATAATAAGCAACCTAAAGGAGGTATCTCCTGGTAATCCAATATATTCTGTCCACAACCATTGCTATATTAAGATATTGACAATTATTTAGGATTCTTCAATAATATTTGAACATTTCTGTGTTCAGGCTAAAATCCAGGACAGAAACATATATATATATATATATATATATATATATATATATATATATATATATGAAGAAGTATGTTAATAGCTTTAACTTGTTTCCTAAGTTTACCTTAAGAGACAGTTGATGTCTCTCTCTCACACACACATACATACACACAAATTGGGGTTGGAAAGTTACTTCTGTAGCATATAGAACTAAACTTTTTAAAAGAATATAAACAAATATAATCTTATTGTAGAGAAAGGACAGCAAATTTTAAAACATTTTTACATAAATACACAGGAAAAGGGTAGACTGCTATGCTCTGTCCTGGCAGGTCAGTATAGCATATTCTATGTTTAGCTTTCTTTTGGGTTTCTTTGTGGAAGAGTGTGTCAGAATCATTGGAAGTGGAGTAAAGGATTGCTGAGAGCTGCCATGTGGGTGTTGTGTATCAAGTCTGGATCCTTTGCAAGAACAACAAGCACCCTTAACCCCTGAGCTTCAGCTGTATATGGACAGCATTGACTTTGGTATAGACAGAATGCTATCACGGGAGAGCTCAGGGAAAACTACTTTTAATTAAAAAATAATTATTCAAATATCAAGGAACCTTAGGGTTACTTGCGCCATAAGAGGAGGAAAATAGATATGAAAGTATTTTGATGATTGCTCTTTAGCTTGTAGTAATCTGTTCTATTGAGAAAGATCTGGTTCAAGAAGAATACTGGTATATTATATCTTACAGAATGATTAACAATGTGGGTAATTTTAACAGGGACATTTCAGAATTTGAATTAGCAGTTGCAACATAAAAATTGAAATCAAATGTTAGCATGTTCCATTCTAAATGAAGGCAGATGTCTAAGGGAAAGTGATGACCTTGAAGATCTTGGGGTTATGTTCCATTATAACTAGAAGCAAATGTTGAAAAGAACATGATGATTTCTGTGACAGAAAATGACCAAAAACAATAAATCAGATTAATATTGCCATTATTTTAAAGTCATGTATCTTCAGACTATATATTCAAATATATGAAAAAAGTAAACATTTCATAATTGCCAAAAGAGTCCCAGGCTGGTTTGTCTCAGTGTGAGAGATTACATGGCCACGCACTCAAAGTAAAACCATGCCAGTGGCATGAAATTTGGCTGGTTGGTCTTAGTATCCACTGTGTACAGCATTACACATTACACATTACAAATATTCATCCTGTCCTAAATAGGAACTTTCATTACATACTACCTATTAGAAATGTCAGACTTACTTCCTTTTGGTTTACCTTTTGGTGTCTTTTATAAAGAATTTCTTGTTTATGTGAACTTACCCATTTTTTTTAAAAAAAAAATCAAAACATAAAAACATGAAATAAGACTTCTAAGATAAAATTCTGCTATTTTTCTAACTTGTATTGTAATAATTCATTCCTTCATGCTTCCCTTCTTATAAACTTAGAAGGGGAATTAGTACCTTCCACTCATCTGTATTTGTACTGGAATTTTGAAGAGTTGTTCACTAATAACACAAAACCTTTTATAAATCCTAGTTTATAAAGTTCTAAGACAAGGAAACATAGTTAAAAAGCTACAGTCTACTTTCATCCACTTGTGTGAAGACTGAAAACAATTTTGCAACATTGACACATAAATGAAAGGCACTGGAGCGCCTACCAGGAGCTTATTTGACGAGCTCTAACACAATTGTTTGCAAAATTTTATTGAAATCTCCACTTCCATTTATCTTTGTTAGCACAGCTTCAGAATTCAGTGGTTTGGAATTCTTGTATAATTTAACTCTAAGAGAATTAAGTGTGCAGGTGTTCAGAGAATAGCCTATTTTTCTAAGTAAATAAAATCTTTTGGGAGAAAATATTATTTTTATTACCATATGAAAGAATATTCAATTGATCTAAGTTGTTTCTGAAAGAATAAACACCAGTATACTGCAAGGAAGGAGATGATAAATTAAGAAACAAAAATGCAATTAGTTGAAAGCAATCTCAGGATGTTGAATTAGTAAACATGAAAAAATTACTTAAACAAATGCATTAAATAGTCTCCCAGATCCTGTCTTTCCTAAGGTTCCTATATTAAGCCAGAACATAGGCATGCCCTCTTTGCAATGCACCATGAAAACAATCAGTAATACATACATTCAGAATACAGAGTAACTGAAAACGAGGTTAATTTTTAGAGAATTTTCCATTGCTCCTTTATTCTCTGCCTTTTAAGTTGTATCTCACATGAAGTTTCCAGACAAACGAGTTTTAAGTGAATTTTGAAAGCTCTATATACAAGGAAATTAAGTACCTTCTGTTTTGAAGTCTAGCAGCTTTGTTGGAGACCCTTTCTCTTTAAGCCAACATGAAGGCTTTATGCACCAATTCAGGCTCCCTTATTCTTGTTTTGGTCTTTGTGACTTCAGAGTACTGATCAGCACCTTCTGTGGAGTAATCCTTCATGTTATTGAAAACCAACTTGGTTCTGCAGCCTATTTTACAACTTAAGTAATATTAGTTCCCTTAACCTTTCATTTGAGTATCTATTTTCCAAGCTATTAATCATGTTTATTGTTTGTCTCTAACCTTCTCCAACTTTCCAAGGTCTTTTTAACTTAGCAAGTTCAGGTATGAGATGATGTGAGAATTATTTGCCTTATCCTGCACATTGTTCTTCTGTTTAGGCTTTTGAGTATTTTGAACTATTAATTCTCCTTCTGAATGTGACTCTTAAGCTATTGCAATGTGCGTCTTTGTCTTCCTCCAACAAATGCATCCTCTCCTCTATTGAGATCTCACCATTTACCTCTATTTTCTTCCTGTCTGCCTGCTTTTCCCCTAAGAATATCCTCAGCATTTCTACTTATGAAAACAATTTTACATTTCTTTAGAAAAAAGGAAGCCATCCGGCCCATCTTATCTGGCTTACTACTTACTTTGTTCAAATTATTAGTGTTTGGGAGTTTTAAGCAAATATTCAATTTTATGATAAAAGAAATAGTGGAATCAGATATACGCTATATGGTTTGGTTCCCAATCTTTATGTGTAGACTTTCTATATCATAAATCATTCAGATTTTGCATGTGATTCATTTCTAAATGAATAAAATTATAAACCTGAGCTTCTGTTCCTTGAAAACTGATCTTCCTTTTCAATTTTTTGCATAGATCAGGAGCATTTAAAACTTTGTTTCATTTCATTTCCATACTTTTTTTCTCCAGTTTCTCATATTTTCTTTAAATGTGACTCACTTTCATTCTTAGTCAGATTTGTGTTTATGATAAGACACATGCACTAACCCAGTATATAGCGAATGTTTTTCTCTACCAATATATTTTAAATCTTAATTAAGTTGTTTATGCATTTTATATTTGCATTTTTATTATTGTATTTTTCATTATTTAAGACAATTTTCAAATTCAAATATATTTTGGTCATATTCTTCCTCTCTACCATGTCACTCTAGATCCCCGCCCATCCAATCAAACTTTAAGTTCCTTCTCAAAAAGGAAACAAAACCCAATATAAAACCAAAACACCCAAGAACCAAGAAAATAAAATTAAACCACATCAAAGAGAAATAAAAAACAAAAAACTATAACTAAATAAAAGCATGCATGAGAACAAAAAACAAAAACAAACAAACAAGCAAAAAAAAAAAAAAAAGCAACCAAAACTGTGGAGTCCAAATATATGTTTACCAACTACTCCTGAATATGAGATCTTTACTGGCATGGTTGATATATCCAGTGTCACTCTATTGGAGGAAACTAATTTTCCCTCTCCAGCTAAGTATAAGTGATAGTTCACTGTTAACCTCTACCCTAGTGGTTAGGCCACTTCCATTCATCCATTCATTGATTTGTAAAAGTATAAGAAAATAAGTTATATTAAGATAACTCAAAAACTATCACATTAAAGTTAGGCAGGACAAACCAACAGAAAGAATAAAACCTTAGAGAAGGCAAAAGAATCAGAAACCCACTTGTTTGCTCATTCAGAATCCCATAAAACCATTAAACTGGAAGTCATTGGAATGTATGCAGAGGACCTGGTGCAGACCCATGTAGGCCATGTGCATGCTGCTTCAGTCTCTGTGAGTTCATAGGAACTTGGTGCATATTGATTGAAAGGGTCTTGTTTAGTTGGTGTCCTCTAACCACTCTGGCTCTTAGAATCTTTCTTCCTCCTCTTCCACTGGGTTCCTGGAGCTCTGAGGGGAAGTATTTGATGTATCCATCCCATTTAGGGTTGAGTGTTGCAAGGTCCCACACTCTGTGTAATGCCTGGCTTTGAGTCTCTGTATTTGTTCCCATCTCCTGCAGTAGGAAGGCTCTTTGTGAATACTTGAACAAGGAACTAATATAGGAGTACAGCAGAGTATCACTGAAAGTCAGTACATCACTAAATATTTTTAGACCAGTAGTATTAGGTTTTACCTTAGGTACCCGAGTCTGAGGTCCTTGATTGCTCAAGCAGTGTCAAGTAGGGGTTCCACCTCATGGAGTGGTTCTTATGTCACAGCAGTTATTGGTTGGCTACTCCACAAGTTTTGTGCTTCCATTGCTGTAGTATATCTTGCAGGCAGGACACCATTGTAGATAAAAGGGTTGTGACTGGCTTAGTGTTGGTGCTTTTCTTTTGAGAGTATGCAGAGTATATTCCTGGACCAAAGACACTGGTCTTGGGGTGAAAGTTCTATGTAGGCACTGACTCTACACCTTCATTTTTAATGAATTGTGTAGGTGTTGTCTTCAGGAATGGGTGGGGCCTTGCTGTCAGTTTGTGGAGAACAACCACATTCTTGGCAACCAACAGCCTAGATTTTTCTGGGGATTCCTATGGAGCCCCACTGGACAACAACTAAATTAGTTGTAACCCAGTCTCAGGAATGAAAGCTTTGCTTGTTATCCAGGGATGTCCAGTTAGGACTTTGTCTCCCCATTATTTGGCAATTTCATTTAGATTGCCTTCACATATGCATATATTTTAAAAGTGTCTACTGTATTAGACTTTCATTCTACTCTCAAATGGCCCTTAAATTTAGCTGTCTTACCCTGTATTTCCTTCTACAATCCCCTCTCCATTCTCCAGCTCACTTGATTTGCCCATCCCAGCCTACCTCCATCTATCCATACCTACCTATTCTACTTCCCTTTCTTATTTAGATATATCTGTTCCCTTTTGTCCCTTACTCCACAGCAAATTTTATAGTCATTTTAAATCGCTAAATAATACTCCATTGTGTAGATACACCATATTTTCCTTATTAATTCTTCCATTGAGGTATATTTACACTGTTTACAATTCCTGGCAATTATTTTTAGAACGGCAATGAGCACGGTTGAGCAAATGTCCTTGTGGTAAGATGAAGCATCCATTGGGTATATGCCCAGGAGTGGTATAGCTGGATCATGATGTAGATTGTGTTCCATCTTCCTGAGGCATTGCCACGCTGAATTCCATAGTGACTACACAAGTTTGTACTCCCACAAGCAATGGAGGAGTGTTTCTTTTACTCTGCATCCTTGCCAGTATGAGCTCTCACTTTTTTGTTGTTGTTGTTGTTGATCTTAACCATTATGACAGTCATAAAATGGAATCTCAAAGTAGTTTTAATTTTCATTTTCCTGATGGCTAAACATGTAGAACATTTCTTTCAGATTTTCTCAGCCATTTGATCTTCCTCTATTTAGAATTCTTTTTAGTTCTGTACCCTATTTTTAATTGGGTTATTTGTGTTCTTGATATCTAATTTCTTGAGTTTGTTATGTATTTTGGGTATTACCTATCTACCAGGTGTATAGTTGATTAAAAAAAAAAAAAA